>VIAT01000001.1:0-152761 GCA_009618095.1 Bathycoccus sp. SAG2 | reverse complement strand
AGAATGTTTATTTTTTCTTTACTTACGAGCGTTGCCGAAGGCGACTTTCGTCGATTAAGATGATTAACGGGGCAGAGGAACTGTTAATACTTCTTTCTACCGCGTTTGGGTACGAGTACTTGTTTTGAAGAGTCGTCTTCCGCGTTTTAAAAGTGAGGTTATTTAAAGATTCGATTGGTCTCTCGGCACACGACAAAAAGAAGAAGGACGACAAACCAAAAAAAACTGGCACAAAAATGTTTCAACAAAAGTGTTTAGGGGTTGTGTGGGGTTTAAGGTATGGGAGTACCACCTTAGTACTAAGGCAGTACGAAGGCAGTACTCTCAAATTTTTTTTAAGTCAAAATATATTCTGGCACAGAGACAACTTTCAGACAAAAATCAGACAACTTGAACTACATATATATATAAATGTCACTCCCTCAAAGCGTCTAACCGACTTTGCATGTCGCGAGTAGTATTCTCGTCGATGATGCTCCCGGGGTCGTTTCCTCCTTCCGGGAGGACTTTTGCTGGTTGAGCATTATTCTCTTTCGCGGCGGCGTCGAAAGAGGAGGACGTCGCGTCCGCCTCGACCGTTGCCTTCGACGTCTTCGCTTCCGCGACCGACGGTTCCGGCAACGTCACGCGCACTTCCCCGGCGATCTCTTTCAAAATCGCGTCCACCTCTGCATCCGTCTCCTCGTCTTCTTCGGTGTTCGAAAAGTGTGTGCTCGTTGCTAACGTGTCCTCTAAAACGTCCTCTATGATGCCCATTTTGAACATCTCTTTGCTCATGGCGACGACGTCTTTCGACGCTCGACCGACGTTCGCGATGGCGTTCATCGACTGTTGGTGTTGTGTGCGAGAAGGATTGATGCGAGACGGCGCGCGACGAAGAAACGAGGTCAGTACAAAAATCACAAAGCGGCGGCGGCGGCGGCGTGTGGACACGCAGAGCAGAGCACAACAAAAAAAAAAGAATCGCCGCCCGTTGTTGCGCGACGCGTCAAAGTCGTACCTTCAATATCTCGCTCGATTTTCCTACGCTCCCGACTTGTGTCAGTCGTCCCACGGACTCCCCTAATCGCATGCTAATCGAATCGTAATTCGCTTTGGTTTCGTATAAAGCCTCGATCGTCTTTCTCGCTTTGCACGTGTGCATCGCCAACACTTTCGCGGACTTTTGGTCTTTTCTTTTCAGGCACGCTTTAATTTCTCGGCGCGTTTTCGCGAGTTCTCGTTCGATGTCGCGGACTTGCGCGTCCAATTGCCTCTGCTCCTTTCTGATTTGAGATTGCCATTGTTTGGCCAGCGTTTTCGGATCGGGAGGCTTGAAAAACGCGACGATTTTGTCCATCATGCTCTGGTGTTCTGAGCTCTTTGTATTATGCGTGTGTCGTTTTGTCGTTCTCTCCTTTTCTCTCTCCTTCTTCGGTGTCTCAAAGCCGCCTCTTCCAAAGCCTCTTTGAGAGAGATGTCTCGTCTTCTCTCTTATGTAAACACAGAAAAGTCGAGAGGATTTTCCCCTTCTTTTTTTTGTTGTCCCTTCTGTTTAGACCAGTTCTTAAATTCGCTAAATATGATACCCTAAATTATAATACCCTAAACTATAAAACACACTAGTATAGGGTATCATATTTAGGTAATTTAAGAACTAGGGAAAGGGAGAAAGACATTACGCACTCATTAAAGGATGATGCCCTCTGACGTCAACGACTTTGAGGACGACGACGCGCACACACGCGATGACGACGACGAAGAAGAAGAAGAAGACAAAGGTCGTGGTGGTCGTGGTGGTGGTGGTGGCCACGTGCTCTTTTGCGGCGAAGAGTTCCCGTCGGGCTTCGAGAGCTGCAAACGCCACGCGATGCCTTTCGGCATCGCGATTCATAACTGTCCTCGAGACGAAGTGAAACGGTGGATTCAGCGATACGACGTCGCGGTCCCGCTGATGACGCGCGTCGACGAGGACGTTTTAGAAGGAGACAAAAAAGGAGGAGGAGGAGGAGGAAAGCTGAAACTGGTGCTCCAATTCGGCGTCGGGTTAGAGGGCGTCTCGATCGACGCGGCGACGAGACGCGACGTGAAAGTCGGACGCATCCGGTCGGATAAAACGCCGAACGCGCAGTCGACGGCGGAAATGGGCGTGTTTTTAACGCTCGCGGCGCTGAAAAGAGCGAACGAGTGCCGAACGTCGGTGCTCCGAAGAACTCTCGGGGCACCAATGGGAGACTCTTTGTTCGGGGCGCACGTGCTTTTCATCGGTTTTGGGAGAGTGGCGAAAGCCCAAGCGAGGATGATGAAGCGCGGTTTCGGGTGTAAAATATTCGCGCTGGTGAGACGAAAAAAAGGAGGAGAAGGAAAGAGAGAAGAAGACAACGAGGAGGAGGAGGAAGAGGAAGGGGACAAAGGGTTGCTCGAGGACACGTTTGAAGGCGATATCTCAAACGTAGATTTTGTGGGGAGGTTTCCGAGTGAAGGGAACAACGTCGTCGTCGTGGCGTGCACGTGTACGCGAGAGAATAGGAAGATGGTCAACGACCATTTTATAGAACAGTTAAAGTTTGGAGAGAAAAGAGTACCCGGAATAGTCGTAAACGTCGCTCGAGGCGCGTTGGTGGATGAACGAGCCATGCGAATGGCGTGTGACAGTGGCAAAGTTTTGTATTACGCGACGGACGTGTGTTTCGAAGAACCCGTGGATGTGGACGGCGACTTGTTAGGCCCGGATGAGAACGGGAAACGGGCATCGAACATCTTCGTCACGCCGCACGTCGGAGGCGTCACCGTGAATTCGTACGAAAAAATGGGGAAGATAATCGCCGAGTACGCTGCAAAAATAGTCAACGAGAAAAAAGAAATCGAAAGCGACGAGTGCGTGTCCATCGTGAATTGAATGAACTATGTGTAGTTTAGGTATGGTATGGTAGTAGTACAACAACAATTATCCAATACACGACGCGTTCATGTGACGACTACTGCTCGTCTCCAATTGCACTTCTCACGTTTGCTTGTATGTGCGCCGGTATCATCCCGCCTCTTTTGCCCATCAAAAAGCCTTGGCCGCCAACTTCTGTGTTTTCGCCAGCGCCTTTGTGCTTAATCCGCCGTTTCTCTTTACGTTTTTTATGGAACTTGTGTTCCGGACGAACGCGTCGGGATACTTTTTTCGGGTCATCGTCGTTTAATCGCGCGTGAAAATCGGCGACTAAATCAGCGAGATCGATGTCGTCTAAATCTTGCGTTTTGGAAGTGGCATCGGCACTCGCAGATTGTTGCTGCAATTTTATGAGCGCCTTCTGGGAGTCTTCGGTGATTGCGCCAGCACCGATGCCGTCGCCCATTTTACCACCATACGACTCGAATGGCTTTTCGCAATGCAACAGACGACCTTCGGCGTACATTTTTAACAAGTGCCGACCGGCTTTAGTGTCGTCAGGTCGACCATGGACAAGCGCCCAACCTCTTGCAGCGCAAAGTGCGCGCAAGAGTTCTCCCGCGGTTGGTTGTCGATTTTGGTCTTCGTGTAACGCCGGTTTCGGTAACGTCACGTTCAACGCAACTTCTAACGATTTACGCGGTATACGTTCACAAATTTTTGCCACTGGTACGCGCACATCCGTTAATCGATCGACCGGTAACACACCCGCACACACTAAATCTGCTCGCGAAGCCGCGAAGGAAGGGAAAACTAAACCGGGCGCATCAGCGAGTGTCAATCGAGGCCCGAGGTCGAGCGTTTGATATCTCTTCGTTTTCCCAGGCGTCGAAGATACCCCCGTTTTCTTTGCTCCAATCAACGAGTTCACCGTCGAGGATTTGCCTACGTTCGGATATCCGACGAAACCGACGACGACGCGATCGCGTCGGTGCTCTGGGAAATCGAGCTGTTCGTCCGCGTACAACGTCGGATCGTTTCGAGTGACTCTTGCTGACTTCACCGCCAACCTCTCCAATTCGGCAAGAAGTTCGTCGCGATTGAGCACTCGCGCGCGGGGGTCTTTACTACTGCTATTATTATTAGTACTGTTAGTATTGCTGCTGCTGTTGCTGCTGCTGTTTTCTTCTTTTGATTTCGTTACGTGTTGTTCCGCCGCTGCAAGAGAACTCGCATCTTCTTTATCATCTTTTCCCCGCGCGTCGTCATCGGTATCTCCTTCATCATCACAGTCGGTACTCGAGGAGGCGTTCTCGTACTCTCTCATCCTCGCCTTCTCTTCAGCTTCTAACCTCGCCAACGCCTTCCTCCTCTTCTCCAAAATCGCGTCCTGTTCAATCTTCTCCGTCGCCGCTTTCGCGCTCCAAAACAGATACTTCACTCCCATCTCGTCGAATGTATCCGCCCACGCTGATCTCAACTCCTCGTGCAACAAATCCGCTTTATTCAGCACCATCACGCACTCCTTCTCTTTGTCTAATTCTTTCACGTACCTCTCTAAATCTTCGCACCTATAAAACATCGGATCTCTCGCGTCCACTATTTGCGCCACGCAATCCGCCAACTCGCACGTCCTCCACAGTTGTTTCCAAATCTCCAGGTTCTTCTCGAACGGGGTTAACCGTACCTTCTCCGTCTCTTCCACTTCCGCGAGTGCTCTTCGCCATTCCAAAAATGCTTCCTTTTCGCTTCGATCGAGTGCGTCCACCGGTGTCGTCGTCGTCCACGCCGGTCGTCGCGGAATCCGCGTTGCTTTCGCGTGCGTCGTTGCAGCGCGTTCCACTTCCGCTTTCGTCGTCGTCGTCGCTTCCATCATCACATTCATATTCGTCATCGCGTCGTCGTCGTCGTCGTTGTTGTTGTCCTTCTCCTCTTCTCCCTCTTTCTCAGTCGTCGTCCTGGTGCTGTTGTTGGCGTGGTTCAGAGACACCACCACCGGGCCTCCGTATCGCACGCGTTCCGCCTCGAACGCTCTGTTCGACAGCGCCGCCATCGCCATCATCTCCGTCAAATCGTCTCGCTCGAGCACCGACACCATTCCTCCTTTCTCTGTCGTTTTCGTATTCGTATTCGTCGTCCGCGTGGCGTAATTGATGTTCCCGCCCGGGCGCTGGCCCTTGACGTTCGACGCGTGCGCGTTCTTCTCCGCCGCTTTCGCGAGCGACGCGCCTAAACCATCGCCACCATTCGTTTTCTTCCCACCTCCCCCTTTGCGTTTGGATGTTATTCTTTTCCCGCTGTCTCTCGAGCCGCCCATTTTTTTTGTCGTCGATGCGCGTTTTTGGTGTTGATGCGCGTTGGTTTGTCCAACGAGAATGAGAGAGAGAGAGAGACGTTCGACGACGCGTTCGTCGAAGTGGCGACGCGAGACAGAGAGAGAGAGAGAAAGAGAGAGAGTGGGAGAGACTTTTGGAAAAAAAGCGCTCACAAAAAGAGGGAGATAAAAAAAGAGGGGATTGGATTGATTGATTGATTGATTTCCTTCGAGAGAGAGTCGTCGTTTCGGGACGCGTGGAAACGCTACACAGAAGCAATTAGTATTATTATTCTTCGTTTTGGGTGAGAAAAGTGATGACGATACGATTCGATGCTTTATGCGTTCGTGAGTTACATATATATATATATAACAACCAAAATAAACGCATCGCAAACGACTTTGATAATAATAATAATAATAATATCTTCTTATTAGAGTGCTCAAAACAACGCGTCGTAAAAAATAGACGGCGTCGTCGTCAACTCTTTTTTACTCGCGAAGGAGTAATCGACTCGCGTTCGAATCTTTTACATGTAGATGAGGTAAGCGCCGGCGGCGGAAAGCAGAGCCATCAATACCTCCGGAACGTAATGCATCGGATACTTGACAGGCAAGTTGTTCTTGAACAAATTAAACTTCGCGTTCCACGGGTACAAGATACCGCATGAGAGTGCCAAATAGAAGCCCATTTGCACCCCAGTGGCGACTGGCAATTGTCTCATGGCCCAGATTGCCAAGGCAAAGCCACATGCAGATCCTCTGATCCAAAACTGGGTCATTTGATCAGCACTCGCGTTGAAATGATCGGTTATCATCTTAGCTGGGACCAACAACATTTGTAACGCGTAGATGCCAAAAACAGCCGAGCACGCGGTTATGTACTGCGCATTCGTGATGAACTTCGCCGGTGGTGGCGGCGGCGCAGCTTTCGCGGCGATTTGAGCCACCTCGCGGACTTCAGCGTGTTTCGGTGCCACGGGGGCGATGTGTTGAATTGCGCTCGAATTATTATTGATCGCAAAACGATGCGCGCGCGAAACCGTTGTTTTTCGCTTCGCCATCGCCGGGCTTTTGGCGAGGAGAGTGGAAGACGTCGTCAAGGAGAACATGATTCGTGCGTGTGCCGTAGAACAAAAGAGATTGACCGCGTGCGTGTCGGGGAGTTTTGTGTGTGTGTGTTAAATACAGTTAGTGAATATAATTGTGTGGCATTTAATTCGAAAGAGGAATATTGGCTTTTTTCCCCCGCCTTTTTCTCAAAAATATCTTTGGTCACTGCACACGTGTCATTTTATTTTCAAATTCCAATTCATTCAAACCCACGCTATGTGATACGTATTATGTCTCTCGAACTCAATGCTGTGCATCATAACGACCACCCGCTCTGTTCTTCCTCTTCTTTTTCCTCCTTCTCTTCTCTTCTTTTTCCTCCTTCTCCTTCTCCTCGAAAAAAGAATCGTCGTCCCTTACACGGTCGATTTCTTGGTGTCTAATTGTACCACGTCGCTCAATCAATACTAGTGTTCGTAAGAGAAGAAAAAAGGAGAGGGGAGGGAGAGAGAGAGAGAGAGAGAGAGAGAGAGAGAGACCTGTATTCTAAAACCCTAAATGGGACTTTAAAAAAAAAAAAGAAAAAAAAAACTTCGCAGGAGGAGGAAATTTACCCCTACAAAAAAGAGACTCGTATTGGCGACGACTTCGAGACGACGACGACGACGCGTTATTGTTGTTGTTGTTGCGCCAACGAGAGGAGAAAACGAGACGCGACACGGAAAGACGACGACCTACCTCTCTTTTTTTCGATCATCGCGTTTTCGAAACGGAAGAAGATTCACGCGTAGAGAGTGTCGTCAACATCATCGAAGCTTTTGAAGGAGGGACAACACACACACGACCATTTAAATAAACAGAATTTGTAGACGAGAGAGAAAGAAAGAAAGAAAGAAAGAACACAAAGAGAGCGAGACGTACAAGATGGCGACTAAAGTCCAGCGCATCATGACGCAGCCGATCAACCTCATCTTCCGATTTCTGCAGACGAAATCGCGCGTGCAGGTGTGGTTGTTCGAACACACCGCGACCGGGGACGTCATCGAAGGCCAAATCGTCGGATTCGACGAGTACATGAACCTCGTCCTCGACGACGCCGAGGAAGTGAGCGCGCGAGGCGGGAAGAAAGAGAGGAAGAAAGTCGGAAGGATTTTACTGAAAGGAGATAACGTGACGATGATGGTCAAAGCGAACGACTCGTAAAGCGTGTAGCAGATGTATGTAGGAGTTTGAACCCAAAAACCACCAACCCTTTTCGAACAACAACAACAAAACGCCCTTTTTACACACCATCATCATCATCATCGTCTCTCTAAGCGCGATGTACAGAAAAAACAAAAACAAAAACGGAAGAAGGTCTCCTCCTCGACCACCGAAATCGCGCGGCGATCCCGCTGGTGCTTTTGGTGGTGGTCTTCTCCGTCGTCGTCAAAGTCGAAAAGAGAGAGGTTCAAATCCAATGCCAACAAATCCAATTCCCTTAAAAATGTCCTCACAAAATTGAAAAGCGCTTTTTCTTTGAACACCACCACCACCATCGATACCAACACTATACCGACAGTCGTGGTGGTGGTGGTGGTGGTGTCATGGCGTCCTCCTCCTCCTCCGCGGTCGTCGCTCCCTCGCACTCGAAACAGTCGTCGTTGTCGTCGTCGTCGTCGTCGGGCGTCGAAAAGGCTTCTTCGGACCCATTCTCCTCGGAAACGTTCGACCCGATCGACTTCATCAACGCCATCTTCCCGGACGCAAGCGCCGTTTTGATGACCGAAACGACTTTGACGACGACCGAAGAAAACAGCGGCGGCAGCGGGATTCAAAAATTGGAAGAGAAGCTCGCGGGTGCGACGCAAACGATGGAACGAGAGGTTCGGAAGTCGATCCGCGATCGAAGCATCGCCGGGGAACGCGTGGTGAAGGATTTGGAGCTCGCGGAAACAGCGGCGGAACAGCTGAAAGGGAAGATGGAGCGGTTGGAGGCGGATTGCGCGAAAGCGCACGAAAGGTCGAGAGAGATTTCGCGAGACGTCGGCAAATTGGACGCGTGTAAGAAACGGCTGACGAAAGCGATTACGAGTTTACGAAGACTGTCCATGTTCGTCTCGGCGACGTCGCAGCTGGAAACGATGTGTCACAGACGAAACTATCGGGAAGCGGCACATTTGTTGGAAGCGGTGGCGCAGTTGTCGTCGCACTTCGCGAAGTACGGCGACGTGCCGAAGATTCAGAGGTTAAGGTCAAAGTACGAGGAAATCGCGCAAGGGTTGAAAACGGCGGTGTTTGAAGACTTCGCGACGTTGTGGCAACCTACGATTTTGATGAACGACCCGAACGCGTTTCGGACTCTGTCGGACGCGTGTTTAGTCGTGGACGCGTTAGAGCCGAGGGTACGAGAAGACGTCGTCGGGAGGTTGACGAGTAAAGAGTTGGCGGAATACGCGGCGAGTTTTGCGAACGAGAGGAATAACGTGGAGAGCGTAGATAGAAGATGTAATTGGATTGCGAAGAGGGTGAGGGAGAAGAGCACGGCGTGGGGGGTGTTTCCGGAACGGTGGGCGGTAGCGAGGTTGTTCGCGGCGAGTTTGTGTAAAATGACGAGAGCCTTCGTGACGGAAGCTTTGGATAATAAGAAGGAAATGATGCGAGTTGCGTATGGCACCACAAATGGGGGGAACGTTGATGACGTGAACGCGGCGTCGCAACAGAATTCGGAAGACGCTCAAGTTTTGTTGATGGCGTTGAGAAGGACGTTGGAGTTTGAAGCCGAATTGGACGAGACCTTCGGGAACGGTGCGTCTTCATCGTCGTCTTTCGGTGTTAATAATACGAATGATACGAAGAATAACAATAGCAACGACAACGCTACGAATGAAGAAGAAAACGTTGGCGACGGTGAAACTGCCTCTGCCGTGCGAGAACGCGCCGAACGTGAGCGCAAACAAAAAGACTTGAACACGAACAATCGAGGACGTATGATGCCGATGGATTCCGCTGCCTCTGCGGCGATGAATATCACGTTCAGGGGCGCTATTTCTGGCGCTTTTGAAGGTCACTTGCAAAGTTACGTTGATTTAGAGAAGCGTCAAATGCTCGACGGTATCGAACGAGGGACGAGAAACGAGACATGGGGATCGGCGGATTACGAAGCCGCAGGAGAGAAAAAAGTGTCATCCGACACTACCACTTCTGCGTCCAACAATCCATCGAACGTACCAGCAAACAACAAAAATGATAAGATTCTCATCAGTTCCGGTGACATGTTTATGAACATCAAAAAAGTGTTCAAACGGTGCGCCAACTTGGCGAGAGGTCAAACGTTATTTGACATGTTCGCCGCGTTCCAAGCGGTTTTAGAAACGTATGCGTTTAAACTCAACGAAAGAACCGAACGAGCCGCATCGGCTATAGCCAGCCCTCGTAATTCCGAACAAGTGAAAATGAATGAAATCAAGGTTTTAGTGTTGATTGTAAACACGGCGGAATATTGCGCGGAGACGATTTCGCCGCTCGCGGAATCCACTCGACGCGCGTTGGACCCATCTTTTCGCGAGAGAATCGACGGGTCCTCCTCCGAAGACGCGTTTCAGTCGTGCATTGCAAAAACATTAAACACGCTAGTTCGTTCTGTGACGCTCAAAACGGGAATCTCTTCTGAGGTTTTACGCGTGAACTGGGGGACGATTGAAACCGTCGGTGACCACTCCAAGTTTGTGGAAACGTGCGCGACTACATTTTTGAACGCGTCCAAGGTTGTTCGTGCGAACGCATCATCGGAAAACCACTTTCGATTCTTCTGCGAAAAACTCGCCGCCTCTGTTTCCAGAGAACTTAGGGTCACGATACTCCGCGTCAAAAAATTCTCCATGGTTGGCTGTCAACAAGCGCTCTTGGACGCGAACGCGATCAAATCGCAGCTGCTCGAAATTCCTTCCGTCGTCGGCAGTGGCTCTTCCTCTTCGAACGCCAGAACAAACGCGAGTAATTTTGCGCGATCCTTTCGCCGAACCGTCGAACGCGAATTCTCTCGCATCGATGCAGTGCTCAAGTGCGTCCTCAACCCGGAAGACTCCATTGCGGAATCTCTGCGCGCCATGGACCCGAAAGCCACCAGGAGTGAATTCATGCGCATCTGCGAAGCCAGAGGTATGCGAAAAGCAGACATCGCTCGATATGTCGAACAATTCGACCGTTTAGGTACCGCAGATGACGCCGATTCTTTAGACGAAACCATACCTGGCGGAACAGGAAACCCAACCATCGGAGACGCGCACCGCCGCCAACGCTCGAATTCCAACATAAAGAACTTGATGCAAAAAGTGAGCGCGGATATGAGCGGGATGTTCATCAAGAAGTAACACGTACACAGCGCGTTAGCTCGTAATAGCACGAACTATGTATAGATAGAGATAGACGTATAGATGTATGCACGTTTACTCCCGCACCATTTCTCGCGAAAATTTTAATTCTTTCCATTTTATCTGAAAATTATTATTCGACACAATTTGACGCCGACAAAAAGCGAGCACCTTTATTATTGTCTCTTTCGTTTCCTAGATCCTTTTTTTCGCGCGCGACGCTTTTTGTGTGTCCACGGGTATCGAGGCGGGTGTGCTCGTCGTCGCGCGCGTCGTTGGTCGACTTCGCTCTCGGTGGTGTCGCGGTGGTCGAGCGCGTGGAAGCGCGCCGCACGATTCGACGAAAGAAATTCTCGTAACGAACTCGCGCGTATAAAAGACGCGCGTATTTATCGTCGTCGCGAAAGAATAATGCCCGCGAGTCCTCGAGACGCGCAGGAAAAGTCGTCTTTGGACGCTTCGGTGCCATTTCTCACCGCGCCGGCAAAAGAGAACGACGGGGCGAAGCTGTTTCCGTACAACTCGCGAATCGTTCGTTTGAAAGATGAGGACCGGTTTCAAGTCTGCTTGGATTTGAGACTTAAAAAAGAAGAAGAAAACGAAACAGAACAGAACCGCGTTCCAAGAATCGGCGACGCGACGGCACAATTTGCAGTGTTCGACGGACACATAACGTCATTAGCGGCGAAGTACGCGGAGAAGCACTGGCTGAAGTGCGTGTTTGAAGCTATCGAGAAAGAACGAGAGGAAAGCGCGAAAGCAAAGAGTGGCGAAAGACGCAGATCGAGGCAATCCAGCGAGGATGACGAGATGGACGGGAAGGAGAAAACGATTGATTTCGAACTCGAAAAGGCTTTGATTCGAGCAACGAGAGAATTGGAACGCGGTTTCAAAGAGCACGGGTTGGAAGAAGGCGACAAGAGCGTGCAAGTGAAAAGTAGCGGGTGTTTCGGCTTGTGTTTCGGAGGGAAACGGAAAGTACCCAAAGGCGGGACGACCGTGACGAACGTGACTATTCAGAGAGGTTTGGATACGCGTGATGGAGATAAAACGTTTGACGTCGTTTGTTCGTCGTGTGGAGATTCAGGGGCGCTGTTATTGCCACACCCGAACGAACATGACCCGGACGATCGAGAGGTGAACTTACGGGCACACAAAAGGTTAACGCGAGAACACAACGCAGATGATCCTCTGGAAGCAGTGAGATTAGTGCAAGCCGGATGTAGACTAGGAAGAATGCAAAGAGCAGATGGGAGTGATATTGGCCCCTTGAGAGCGTATCCTGGGGGGTTCGCGGTGTCCAGAGCGGTAGGTGATTTCGCGGTTCCAGGAATTACGTGCGAACCGGAAGTGACGAGGGTAAAAGTACCCAAAACAGGAGCTCGATTACTCGTGGCCACTGATGGCGTGTTCGCGGCTATTTCGGACGGCGACATTAGCGAGATTTGTGCGACTTTGAGTAGCACCAAAGAGTGTGCGGATAAGATTATACAAAGGGTGTTAGAGGTGAGAGGAAGACATGACGATATCACTTTGTTAGTCGCCGACATTCCGCCTCCGGAGGAGTACGTGAGATTGTTCGAAACCAACGAGATTAAAGATAGATTACAGGTAAGCGTCGCGAGGAAAAAGAAATCGAAAATGGAATTGTTGCAATTATTCATCAACGAACAGAAACAAGCGAATCATGAAGCTACCGGCGATGGCAAGTTAGACGTCTCCTTTGATCGAGTCATCGGCGAAGATGATTACGTCCTTCAAGAGGATGATTTCTTTATCGACGACGTCGCGGACGATATCACCGTCTACGGCTTTCGAGGTACGCGACAACAAACGCTTGTTTTTGATGATTATCAAATTGGCGCGTTGCTCGGAAGAGGCGCATTTGGTTCCGTTCGTATTGCCGTCCGAAGAGAAACTGGGGAAGTTTGCGCGGTGAAATCAGTCCTCAAGAACCCAGAATCGAGAAAGCAAATTATGAACGAAATCGACATGTTACGTATTGTCAGTGGTAAACACCCCAATTTACCCATATTACGCGGGATATACCAAGACAAATCGAACGAACACGGGATATGTTACATAGTCACAGAAATCTGTGGAGGTTCTTCCTTATTCGATGCTATTGCGCGACGCAGATGGTTCGACGAGAATGATTGGCGAGCAATTACAGCGCAACTCTTAGGCGCGGTATCGTTTATGCATTCGTTAGGGGTGTGTCATCGCGACATCAAACCAGATAACATCATGTGTAAAGACATATGGACGAGAGAACCAAACAGCGTCCCTCATTTAAAACTCATCGATTTCGGCTCGGCGATATTTTGCTCCGCGGATGAAAAGTTGAAAGGTATGCATGGGACTAAATTTTTCGCCTCTCCGGAAATGTGCAACGATTTGCAGTACACGAAGAAAACGGATTGTTGGAGCGTCGGTGTGGTGCTCTTGACGTTACTCTCTGGATTTCCAGACGGACCGGCCATAACGAAAGTGTGGCAAAACATGATTCGCGGCATCTTTCCGAGATTGGAAGACTCGACTCCAAAGCACTTTGTTAAGTTAATCCGAGCGCTGCTCACGGTCAGTGCGAGCGAGCGTCCGTCGTGTGGAGAAGTCCTGAGTGTCGCTGACGATTGGTTGCGTTTCTCTTGGAGCACTTTGGAACGGTCAAAATCCGTAGTAGGAATTAAATATCGTCCGATGCAACCGCAAAAGCTGAAAATTCCGAAAAATTTAACCGGTGACGTCGGCAAAAACATCAAAGTGATCGACCATGGTTTGGCCGATGCGAGCGGCGAAATCGGAGACAATAGCAACAACAGCAGCATAGGTGGACGAAGTTCTGGAAGAAGCAGTTTTGACAGGAGAAGTAGGGACGATTTAGGCGGACACTCTACAATCTCGGGCAAGAAGTACAACGCCGGTATACTCACGGCGGAAAATTTAGCGCTTCTCGAGAAACGCGCCTTGAAGAGCCCACAAAGGCTAGGACAACGAGAATCGATGAATGAAATCGAGGAAGGTTCGGAGGAAGACCACGAAGAGAGAGGCAATTTAGCCGCGCATTTGACTTTGAGCGATTTATCCTCCTTGGATGAACGACCAAAGAAAAAATGGCATTCTGAATCCGGCGCTAGGTTGAAGGATTCCGTGAAACATATCGCAGCATCTGTTTTAGCGTCCGAATACGAAAAGCACGTCGCGAATGTTCTCTCAGTTTGCGCGTCGTCTGAGGAAATTCACAAAACGCTCGTCAATTTACAAAAAATGCTTGAACACGACCCAGAAGTCGCCGCGTCCGTCGCCGCGGGTGGGTCAACAACCACCGTCCACGCGCGAGTAACCGCGAGGGATTTAGAAGATGCCACGAGAGCCGCTGGTGCTGGGGAAGTAGCCGCGCAATTAGCCACGCTGAGGCGATTTCACGAACCTCCCGGTCGAACATTAACGTTAGACATTGAACCTCTTCGCAACCTCGAGAAGCTCCACGAGCGCCACGACCACGTCTTCCGCGCCGTCGGCGCTGCCGCCGATTCTAGAATAAGGATTCGTGAATATACCAGAATGGATAACGACATGCGCTCGTTGGTTCAATCGGACGTGCATACGGAAATGGTCATGTCCGTGCTGGGTAGAGGTGTTGTCGTAGAGAGCGGGTCCGAGAAAGAGAAAAATGAACAAAGTTTAAACGCGTCGAAGAAGAAATGGATCACGGAAATGCTCGACGATAGCGTCCATTCTGGCGTCCTCGGTGGTATAAAGAAAACGGAGGAGGAGAAATTAGAAGATAAACGGGTGGAGGAAGTGTTAAGTATGATTCATCGCTCTTAATAGAAAATGAATTTCGGGGGATGCAATATTGCAGCATTTAAGTACTATCTGCATTTTTCAACCCTTCTGGTTTGTCGCAAATCTGCACGACCACCGTCTCTTCGGTATCCATCATAAGCGCTCCGACCGTCTTTCTCTCCATCCTTTTCTCGTCTATCCACCTATACCTATATATCGCACCTTGCTCGAACTGTTTCGCGAGAGCGACGACATCCTTTTCGGCCGTCGCGTCTGACTCCGAAAACGCCACCGCGAACCCATCTTCTCTCCAATCGTCTGCCAGTGAAAACCCAAACGAGCGCCAGAATTGCACGTCCTCCTCCCTTTTATCCGCGAGCTCGCGGAGTTTTACTTTTAATTTTTCGTTCGCTCGCGCGTTCTGCCACTCCTCGACTTCTTTGCCATACGGGTTACACGCCGTCAATGCGAATATCTGTCGCGTCTTTAACCACGTTGGAAATCCCGTCTTCCCCGAAGCGTCGTCGTCGTCGTCGTCGTCGTCGTCTTTTTCGAGGAGGTTGTTTTTTGCTACCGGACGCATGTACGCGACTTTCTCCCCCGCAAAACCGGGGCAGTCGATCCACGCGTCGAACGCGCCCGCCCACAAATCTTTCAACCCCCGTTGTGTCGTCGCGGTCTCCTCCCCAGTAAAGGCATTATCATTGGTGTTATTTTTCGACGACATGTTGGCTTTCGCGAGGCACCACACGCCCGCCGCGGCGACGCCGCAGGAGAGGAGCGTCGTCGTCGTTGTTCTTCTTTTTTCGAGAGCGACGACAAAGCTTCCGAGAAAGCCTCGTTCTCCCAAAGTTGTTGGCACGAAAGCGCGCAGCATTTCTGTAAGGTGTCCGCATGTGGTGATGCAAAAAGTCCCCTACTCCTAAGAAAAGTCCCCTTCTTTCAAAATCACCTACTTTTTGTGTTTAGGGTTTATGATCTGTTTAGGGTTTGTGTTTTTTTTGGTTTTTTTTGGGTCTTTTTCCTCTTCTTTTCTTTTCCTTTCGTTTTGTTTGATGAGTGTCTCTCTTTTGACGTTTGAATCGTCTCGTCCTTTTTCCTCACTCTTTCCTTTCGAACAACAACAACACCAACTTAACGCCTTTGCTTTCCAAAAAGGCTTTGAGAGACAAAAGAAGACGAAGACAAAGACGAAGAAGAAGAAGAAGAAGAAGAAGAAGAAGAAGAAGAAGAAGACGTGAGCAGTTCCTCCTTTTCTCGTTGGGAGAGTCGCACTTTCGAGAGAGAGAATAATCAAAGAAGAAACCCACAACGACACCTTATTAGCGCATTCCAAATCGACTACTGTGTGTTTGTTGTCCCCCAATTATCGATTCAGAAATCATCATCGTCATGGCGGAAGAAGAAGAAGAAGAAGAGCTGCTCGATTACGAGGAGGAGGACGTTGCCCCGAAAGCGAAAGCGGCGGCGAAAGCCGCCGACGGCGGAGGAAAAGCGAAAGGCGGGGACAGCAAGAAGAAAGGCTACGTCGGCATGCACTCCACGGGATTCCGAGATTTCCTTTTGAAACCGGAACTGCTGCGCGCGATCGTCGATTGCGGCTTCGAACACCCGAGCGAAGGTGAGAAGAGCGTTTCTGTTTCTCTCTCTCGTTTTTCGAGGATTCGTAGAGAGAGAGAGAGAGAAAGAAAGAAAGAAAGAAAGAGAGCATTCGAACGCGTCGCCGCGAGGAGACGACGGGATGGAACGTCGCGCGCGCGGGCGGTGGATGCGATTTTTTTTTTTCGACGCGCGGTGAATTGGATGGATTCGAATTTTGAATTGGACGACGAATTTGGTCCAAATGCGTTTGGAAACGACGACAAACAACAAACAAAAATACTCACGTGCAGTTTCTCTCTCTTTCTCTCTCTCTCTTTTTTTTTCTCTCTCTCTCTCGTGCGCGCGCGTGTCTCAAAAACGCGTTCTTCTTCTTCGCGAAAACAGTGCAACACGAATGCATCCCGCAAGCGATTCTTGGCATGGACGTGCTCTGCCAAGCAAAGTCGGGGATGGGAAAAACCGCGGTGTTTGTCATCACGGTGTTACAACAGTTAGACCCGACGCCAAACGAGGTCGGTGCGGTCATCTTGTGTCACACGAGAGAACTCGCGTATCAAATATCGCACGAAATGACGAGGTTTAGTGCACACATGCCAAGCGTGAAGGCCGCGGTGATTTACGGTGGAGTGAACATTAAGACGCAACGGGAGGAGTTAAAAGCGAACATGCCGAACGTGATTGTGTCGACACCGGGGAGATTGAAAGTTTTGGTGCAAGAAGGTACAATCAGTTTGAAGAAGTGCGCACATTTTATCTTGGACGAGTGCGATAAGTGCTTGGAGAAATTGGATATGAGAGCGGACGTGCAAGAAATTTTTAAGATGACGCCGCACGATAAGCAAGTGATGATGTTTACGGCGACGTTGAGCAAAGAGTTGAGACCGGTGTGTAAGAAGTTTATGAATGATCCAATGGAGATTTTCGTCGACGACGAGACGAAGTTGACGTTGCACGGTTTGGTGCAGCATTACGTGAAGTTGGAAGAACAAGAAAAGAATAGGAAATTGACCGACTTGTTGGACGCGTTGCAGTTTAACCAGGTTGTTATTTTCGTCAGCAGCGTGGCCAGGTGCACGGCGTTGGATAGGTTAATGCAAGAATGCAATTTCCCAAGTATCGCAATTTCCAGAGCCATGTCGCAAGAGGAACGCCTGTTGAGATACCAAAGTTTTAAGGATGGAAATAAGAGAATTTTAGTGGCCACGGATTTAGTCGCTCGAGGTATCGATATCGAACGCGTAAATATTGTGATTAACTACGACATGCCCGCGGACGCGGATACCTATTTACACAGAGTGGGCAGAGCTGGTCGATTCGGGACGAAAGGTTTGGCAATTAGTTTCGTCTCGAGCTCGGAAGATTCAGACGTCTTGAGCAAAGTACACGAGAGGTTTGAAGTGAGCATTGATGGTTTGCCGGACGAGATTGACACGAGCTCGTACATGCCATCATAAACGAAAGAGAAATGAGAGAGCGCTCTTTTCAAATGTGAAGGAAAAAGAAAAAGTCACAAATACACAAACATAATACCATCAGTAAAGTAATCAAACAAAAGAAGTTTTAATGAAATGAGAATATCTTTATTATTTATCGGTACAACACCTACTACCTAACTGTAGCTATTTATCATATTAATCAAGGTAAATCTGCGAGCGCGCCTTGCTTGACGTTAAGAGTGTTGGTCCCGTCTTCGTTCGCGCGAGGGATGATGCTCGACTCCGCCAAAGAGTGCTTGCACGTAGGGTTGCAAAACACGCCCGAACACGTATCGACCAACTTGACGTTGGAATCTTTAAACACCCACCACGCCAATGCCGTGTGGTGGTCGATTCCGTCGATGTAGACGTCGTCGAAGTCGTTGTGCGCATAACAGGCTGGCGCAAAGACGCCCGCGTTGGGATGTTCGACGACCATTTTCAACTCTGACCGCATGAGTTTCATCAAATTCTCCGCGTAAATTTCTCGCGCCGTCGCGTTTAAAGAGATTAGACGTAAAATTTCTTTGCTCTCTTCTTTCGCGTCCATGCTAAGAATATCCGCGGAGGTGAGTTTCTTTAGAGCTACCTTTTCGCGTTTGCCTAAAGCACCTTCGACGGGCGGGTTGGATGGATCCGAGGTAAGACCGTAGGGAGATGCGTTGTCGCCAACCATTTCAGCTAGCAAAGCGTCCGTTAACGCTTGTGAAATAAACACGGGCGTTTTAACGTATTTAAATGCCTCTTTTGCGGAAGCGCACTTCCAGTACTTCTCTTCGTTCTTGGACACGCACGCTCGATTGAGCGAATGCTTTGCATGCCAATATTTGATGTACGTTTCCCATTCGCCGTCGTTCCCTCCGTTTTCCATCTTTTTCAAGGCCGCTTTGCGCGTGATCTTTGCTCTTAAGGAAGACGCGGATGAGGATTTCTCCTTTTCTTCTTCTTCATCGCGTTTTCTTCTCGGAGGCCCGGGAATTTCACCAAGATCCGCGGCGGGTACCGATTTTGGTGAACCTTCTCCAGAACGTTCCAGTTTGTTCTGCTGTTTCTTCATTTCTAACAATTCGATGCGTTTTTTCGTTCGCTCCATCTCTTCGACGATGTTTTTGTCTCTGTTGGCGACTTCACCGCTAATTTCAAAAGTTGGAAGTCCTCCTCCTCCTCCTCCTCCTCCATCTCTACCTAAGAACTGTCGGCGTTCGAGTAGCGATAACTGTTTCTTAATCTCCAACAAATCAATCTTTTTCTTCGTGCGATTGACTTCTTCCTTGAGATTACGATCGCGGTTTGCCACGGCGGTTTCAGGAATATCCACTAAAGGAGCCTTTGAAAGTAACGCTCTTCGCACGGTTTTGCCGCGGTGATTTTCTCGTTGCTCTTGTTCGTGCTCTTGCTTCTTCTTGTTGTTGTTAAACGGTTTCTCTTCCGTCGTCGTCGACGAGTTCGCGTTGTCAGATTCTTTCGATTCTTCTAATCTGCGCGTGTACCTAAACCCAGCAAATGGCGCGGCATACACCTTCGGTGCTGGTTTCGATCGACGGAAATTTGTCCACCAATCCATGCTCTTCGCGCCTCGTGTAATCATCGCGCGCCATCGATCGGCTTGACTCAATACGCCGATACCGGCCGAGGATCTTCCCGCGATTAACACTTTGTCCGCGTTTTTCATCTCGTGTTTTTCTAACATCGTATCGATGACGGCATCGACGATGTGTCCACCCGAGTGCCACAACCCGTCCTTATCTGCTTCCATCCCTCGACCCAAAAACGAATCGCCCGAGCAATAATTCACAACCACCATGTTCGCGTACATGAACGCCGGATTATGCGTTTCGTGTAACTCCATCAATCCGCTCTTAAACTCGTGCGTTGGCGCGGCTAAACTCGAACTCCCCAGCTCCGTCTCCGCTCTTTCCAGGCACTTTTGTCCGTCCACGCACTCGCCGCCTCCGTTCAACATGATCACCCACGTTCGGTGCGTCGAAAACCCATCCATCGCCGACGACGCGATTTCCGCTTCCGATTTCTTCACGAATTTATCCCCTGAACCGGCGAGATTCTTATAGTGCGCTTTCTTCGCGATCCCGGAACTCGGCGCGAACGACGCGTAATAACTCCCGCTCGTGCCGTCGAGACATTTCGCGTACGGATACTTCGCCTCGTCCACGAGCGTCACTTCCACCTCGGCGTGTCGTCGAGACTTCCCGATCGCGGGCTCTCTTTTCGGACGCACTTTCACGTACAAATCGCCCCCGAACCGGGAGCCGTACGACGCGCCCACGAGGACGGCTCCGGATATGAACAGGACCGTACACATCACGCGCATCGTCGACGCGTTCGACGTCATCGTTCGTCGCGCTTTTTCCCACCATTTTGTTGACAATTTAAACAACGCAGTCGTCGTCGTCGTCGTCGTCGTCGTCTCGTCGTCGTCTCCAAATGCCGATGACGACGATGCGCGAGACGACACCGGCGTCTCCACCGCAAACGTCGACGACGACGATTCGTCCTCCTCCGAATCGTCGTTTACGTCGTCGTCGAGGTAGTGGCGGTCGTCCGCTGACGCTTCCTCCAAGAGGCGCGCCCGTTCGCCGCCTTTGGTGTCCCTCGTCGCCATCGTCGTCGTCGTCTCGGACGCTCTCTCTCTTATGGGACATCATCGAGGAAAAACGCGGCCTCTTTTTCTGTTGATATGATACCCTAAATTATACATATGGTTTGGAACCCTAAACACAAAAAAAAAAAGGTTTTGGCCCCCCCCCCCCCCCCCCCCCCCTTTTTTTTTTTTTTGTTCTCTTCTCTCTTGTGTGTGTTTTCCCTTAGTACTCTTTTGTCGGAAAGTCGACTTTAATTATTGGGCTTTGAATCCACCACAACACCTTATACCACGAGAGAAGAAGAAGAGAGAGTCTCTCGAAAAACAACAACAACAACAGATAATAATGCGGGCGTCATTGTCGTTTTCGCGATGACAATGACGACGAAGAAGAAGACGAAGAAGAAGAAGCGCTTTTTTGAAGAAGAAGAAAGATTTTGTGACTTTTGGAGACGACGACGACACAAAAAAAGGATTCGATTATTCTCTTTTCCAACATTGTCGGTGCCAGTCAAAAGCGCGTCCCTGAGACTCGTCTGGGTGCTCACTCGATACCCGGCGAAGTGGTTCCTTCGGCTTTTCGCGTGTGGACTCGCCGCCACGATGCGCTCCTCCCGCCCGATGGAGATGAAGATGGAATCGTACAACAATCACTTTGCCAACTTCTCTCGGAAGAAGGGCACGATGACACAAAGCAATGTGAAAGGAAGAGGAAAGGAGGAGACATTTTTGGCCCCCCCCGGGAGGAGTGCGCCGTCGCCGCCGCGGTGGATGAAAACGGAGCGAACAGACATGCGGAGACGGTTTGAAGCGGCGAGCGCGAAGAATGTGGAAACGATGGCCAGCGACGAGGACAAACACGTGTTCGTACTCGTCCATGGATTAGGCGGATCCGAGGACGATTTACTCGCGCTCGCGACCGAGTTGCTCGACAGAGATACGAATAACGTGATCCTAAGAGTGACGTGTAACACTCCGATGCGAAGTTTTGATGGCATCGTCGCCGGCGGAGAACGCATCGTCGACGAAGTGGAAGCGTTCGCGGAGGAGTACGACGCGAAGACAAAAGGGCCTTTGAAAAAGATTAGTTTTATCGGGAATAGTATGGGTGGATTATATTGTCGATACGCGTTGACGAGATTGTACGAGAGAAAAACGAAGACGATAATGGGGATGGAAATGCATACGTTTATGACGACGGCGACGCCGCACTTGGGGGTTGGAGAGTACGGATACTTCGAGTTAGTCCCTGGACCGCTTAGGAAATGGGCCGGGGAAGGGTTAGGTCAAAGTATCAAAGATTTAGCGTTATTTGATGTCGAAGAAACAACTTTGGATGACGAAATGCCGTTGTTAGCTCAAATGACTATCAACGACGAGGAGAACGACATGTACTTTATCGAGGCCTTGAGCGCTTTTAGAAGGAGATGCGCGTTTGCAAACGCCGCAAACGATTTCCTTGTTTCTTACGAAACAGCTTCTTTACGACACGAAAAGTTATCCAGAAAACAAGAAGCCGAATGGGCGAGTTTGAACGGCGGACCTACGATTGTTTTCGATGGAATCATCAAATTAGAAGATCGCAAAGTGGGCGGATTAGCGGATGTACAACCGACTACACCTTTGAACGAACGCATGGAAAAGTTAGTGAAGAAAACCGGTCGCATTGGTAACGAACGTTGGACGAAGTTTATGGAGCACGGGTTACGTTCAGCAGGGCCGTGGAGACACGTGGACGTGTCGTTTCCCGGACCATTACCAATCGCGCACAATAAAATTGTCGCTTTGCAAAGAAACTCCATGACCGCAAAACTGTTCAAAGAAGGCGAAGTTATCGTGAGAAAACAAGCGGAGTATCTGATGAGCGATTTAGATTTGTAGAAAGTTTGTAGATGGTACCATACGTAGAAATGTACACTTAGAATTACAACAAATTTGCTTGGTCTTTTACCACGCTTTATATATACACGGTCACGAAAACAACCACCGTTTCGGGCTGTTCGCCTGTAAAGCGTCCGCAATTAATTTAATCACGAAATCGTTGTCTTCATTTTCCAATCCACCGTTTTCCACGAATATCTTCTCCACGCCTCTTCGTAAAACTATGGCGTAATATTTCACGCCGTTGACGATACTCGCTACCTCTCTTTTTACGCTCGTCAGTTCCTCCGTCTTCCCATATCTCACGTCGTAATCAAACCCGCCGATTTTACTCTTAATGGAAAAGGTATCTGGCGAAATCGTGATTATCTTCGTCTCTGACACAGAAAGAATCGCGTCTCTGCCGACGACAAACCCAACACCCCAAAACGGCACGGAAAACACGGGTAGGAAAAAATTTTGCGCTCCGCCTATGCCTGGATGCGCCATCGCTTGGTTCGCTCTCAAAGCGCCTCTCGTAAACTGCGAGACGCAAAAAATCCAAAACGAACTAAACCCAAACTGCGAGACGCTCCGCGCGGAAAAAAACTTTGCGGGCGAGATTTCTAAATACAACAAACTCGATTTGTTGTTCTTATATGCCACCACTCTCGATCCGTATGGTTTCAGCGAAGTCACCGAAGCCATGCCGCCGTGCTCTTGCGTCAACTTCGAATCGAACGCCTCGTTAATCATCTCCATCCTTTTCCGCTCTTTCATCCCCCCTCTCGCATTTTTACCAAACCCAAATAACGCTCTCAGTAGCCCGCCGTTAAACTCTTCCCCGTCGCCTCGTCTCCCGTTCTTCCCGGCGGCTGCCCACACCGGGTTCCCCCCGGAATACAAATCCAAAGGAAACACGAGCGCGACTAAAAACACGACTGCCATTAAATGCGCGTGAGTCACCGTCCATCGTCCAATCTCTTCCAACTGTTCTAAAAAAATCCCTACTTTTCCCATCTTTCTCCTCTTTTCGTCCGCGATCAGTTCTTTCGCTTTCGGCACCTCTCTCGTCTCCCATCCGCTCGGCACCTTGTCGAGAGGTAATTTTTCTAAATATTTCTGCACCGCTCGTCGTCGCTCCCAGTTCGTGATTAACTCGCTCGCTTTTTTTTGCGAACTATTATTCGACGACGACAGCGGTTCGTTCGTCAGCGGGTCTCGCAGCACCTGTCCGTTCCGTCTCAGTTTTTCGAAGAAGGTTTCGATGCATTTTCGTTCGTACGTGTTCCCGCTCCCGACGATCATCACCGGGTCTTTAAAGACGCAACGAGAAATTGGACACCGAAGACCTTCGTCGTCGTCGTCGCTCTCATCAAAATCATCGCTATTACGACATTTGAGGTCGTCGTCTGCGTCTTCTTGGGTACCAACACCCATATATGCGTTTTATCGCGGAGTAGTATCGCGGTGTGTGTGGTCTCTTTTCAACGCGAGACTGCTTTTGTGCGTGTACTTACGCGCGCGTACTCTCGTTTCTTTTACTAATAACGATATATATATATATCAAAGGTTTTTTATTTATGGGAAAAAATGGTATTAGGGTTTAGGGGAATTTATGAAAAAAAAAAAGGGCAAAAATTCTCGTTGAAAAAAAATGTCCTCAAATGCTCTCCATGTAGTATTATGTACGTATACATCAACAAAAAAACTACTATATACATGCGCCGTTAATGCTGCTTTTCTCGATCATCGAATCACACCATTTCGGTTAAATCTGGCATGTCTTCGTCGTCGGACGATATGTCGTCGAACAATTCCGCGTCTTCGTACTGATCTATATTCAACATTTTCTTCGCGTCGAACGTGAATGCATTCTCGTCTTCCAACTCTTCGTCTTCGTCTTTCCAGGCGTCAAAGTCGGTTTTGACGTGGCGAAACTTTTCGCGCGTGGCGAGGAGGCGGGGCCAGTGAGGGGTAGGTTTTGGTTTGAAGAGGACCAAGTGTATGGTTTTGTCCGTGACGTTGAGTTTGTGAGAGATTTTGGTGGAGAGAACGGCGTTGTAGAGTTCGAGTTGGATGGCGTGGGTTTGCTTTTCGCGACCCCCAGGGATAGGATCGCGGTTTCGTTCGGAGACCGAGCGCGGCGAGGAGGTTTCGGAAGAGTGAGTTGGTTGGTTCTCGATGCGCTCACCGTCGATACCGTCCGTCGTCTTCTGACAAGGAGACGTCAAAGCAGGCGTCCTTGGTTTCTCCACGCTTTCGTGTCCGCTTTCGTCCTCTTCCTCTCCTCCGAATCCCTGTCTTTTCAACTTCTCCCCGACCGTTTCCACCGAACAATCATCGATCATCAAAACCCGCGCTCCTCCTTCGCCACATATCTTTCCGCTCTCCGAACCCCCACCGCCTCCCGAGGAGACGACAAAACTCTCACACGTCAATCTCACCTCGCTCGTTCCCACGAACGGCTCTCCACTCTCGATCTTCTCCACGGGATACGGATTCGCGATCTCGATGTCGAGCGAATCTCGAATCGCGTTTTTGATCTCGAACGTTAAAAAAATCCGGTCGCGTCTTTGCGCCCAGAGCACGGTCGGGAGCAGAGAAGACTGTGGCGTCGTCGTCGTTTTTTTCGTCGTCGTCGTCTCTTCGACCGATGAATAATCGTCGAAAAACGCCGCCGCGCGGTTTTCGTGGTGGTCGCTCATCCTTCTCAAAGTTCTTCTTCTTTTGGAGTTTGGCCGATGAGGTCAAACGATGTGCTTTCTTTCTTTACTTTTGAGAAAAGAAGAGAGGGAAAAAAAAAAGGCGTTACTCGATCTAAACCCTAAAAGATATAGATATGAAACCCTAAAATAATACAATGGAGAATTTCTTGTCTTCTTCTTCTTTTTCTTTCGCATTGATTTAAGACCAACGAGAAGACGACTCTTTTGAAGAAGAGAGAAAAGCATGAACGACACGGCGGACGAGGAGAACGAGTGGACCGTCGTCGTCCCCAAAGAGAAGAAAAAAGGAGGACACCAACACCACCACCAGCAGCAGCAGCTCGAGAACAACAAGCAGCACAAACCGCCGAGAGCGCCACAACAACAACAACAACAACAACAACAACACAATTCGAATGTCCTCTCATTCCGGGAAACGATGGTCGTAACGGGTGGCGTCGACAACGGGGAGTCCGCCGGGTCGCGAAGAAACTCGCTCAACGCGGAACGACGACGACAAGGAGGAGGAGGAGGATACCAACACCACCAACAACGCGGCGAGCAGAAGATTAAGAGCTCGAACTCGTGGGACGCGCTGAGACAACACGACGCGGAATCGAATTCCGAAGAAAGTCAAGAGGAATTTGAAGATGCGAAAGAGAAGTTGCACCGCGGAGACCGCGACCGCGCGGGAGGAGAAGAGACGAACAACAACAACAACAATAACGACGCCATCGGCCTAGGAGAGGAAGAAGAAGAGCTGAGACGAAAACAGCGACGGAAGGAGAAGAAGAAATTGCGAAGGAAGATGAAAGCGGCGCAGCTCGCGGCGACGAAGGAAACGAAGGACAAAGGGGAATTGGACGAGCGGAACGACGCGCGCGAGACTTCGGCGATGGCGGCGGCGACGACGACGACGGGTAAACTCGGCTCGAGTGCTAAGGACATCGATAAAAGTGCAACGGTACCGGCAAATGTCATGAACAGAAGCGTGGAGAGTTTCGAGTCGTTCAACTCGTTCGGGTCGGTAAGCGACGAAGAGATGGACGATGCCAACGAAGAGTGGAAGACGGTGGAAAACAAGAGGAAGAAATCTGGGTCGGCCATTTCGGCGTCGAATTCAGCAAAAATGGCCACGATGCGAAACAATTTAGTAGACACGACAGAATTGGCGACAACGTCGATGTCGTCGTCTTCACAACATTTGCATCAGCAAGAACATAGCGGCAGCGAGAAGAAAAAGAAGAAGAAAAAGAACAAAAGGAAGTCGAGTAAAAAGGAAGAGGAAGATAAGGGCGGTTCTTCGTCCGGGTATTCGTCTGAACCAGAGTCACCGTTAGGTACAGATAGCTCGTTCTCGCTATCTACACTGAACGGAAATTCTAGTCAGGAGAACATCGCGCACATGAAAATGAGGAATACGTCGGAGATGACAACGAATACCGAGAATCGATTGAATACGAACACGGACGCTTCGCCTCCCCATCACGCGAAAAAGACTACGCCAGAAAAGAAGTTGAACGAGGGAAAAACAACATCAACGGCGTCTGATAATTCAACGACAATAAAAAAGAAGAGCGCCGTCGATGAGATTGCGCAGATGATCACAAAGAATTCCGCATTCGATTCCGACGACGACGAGGTCAGCGAACGACGAAGGAAGCAACACGAACGAGAAAAGTCATCCACGCGCTTCCCGAGCACGGAAAAACTCATCGTCTTACCCCCGAATCTAACGTCGACTTCGCCAATTCATCGACCGTCGTCTCCATCTTTAACACGCGCGAGACGCGAAAGCGACGAGAGTAGTAAGATTAATGCATTACGAAGGCAACTGTCCTCGGCATCTAGGCAACAGCAACAACAAAAAGCGCACCACGTGCACACTGCGTCCTCCGAGCGCACGTTTTCAGAAGATCTACCATTAGTGCCTGGCCGATGGGCGCATATCGTGAACAAGTTAGACGAGTGGGTATATTTCTTCACCGACGTGTTTTGGAAATCTTTAGGCGCATTTCTGAGCACCATTTTGAATTGGTTCCGAGGCGGCACGAGTAAGAAAACCGAGGAAGCGCAACGAAGAGCGCGAGCGAATTTGAAGCGCATACGGAAAGAAAATTCGAGTCAGAACTTACTTCACATGTCGCAACAATCGACTGGAAGAACGTCTACGTATACGAGCGGTTCGGATGCTGGGTATTTGACGCCACCGTATCTCCCCTCGATAAATGCAGGAGGCGCGAAAGCACCGGCGACGCAGATAAAAATACCAGCCGTAAATGCGAAGAAATATAGCGGTAAAGACCAGAAAGACAATTTCGGCTTGGACAATCGAGCGATACTGAATCCATATCTGGGCTGTTTCGGCGGCGCTGGCGACCGTGCGCCGGGTTTTCGACGCGCAATCGTGCCGGAAGAGGATCCGTTTGCGCACAACGAACTCGTGTCCTGCATCGGGTGTTCGAAGACGAACGTTTTACCAAACGCGAAAATTGTCGCCACAGGTGGTTGGGACGGGACCATTCGTAGTTGGCGATGGAATCCAAACGTCGGTTTGTCCGGTGGTCACAGTTTGTCGGGCCATACCGACCGCGTCGAGTTTCTCTCCATCGCTGATTACAGCAACGCTGGCGCGGGCGTAATTCAAAAACCATTCTTGTGCGTCTCTGGTGGAAGAGATAACACCATTCGCGTGTGGGATCTAGAGCGATCTCGTGAAACGCGTAAAATGTACGTATTCGACGCGGTCACGTCTGGCGCCGTCGATTGGCAATCGGCGACCATTGCGGTTGGTTCGAGATCCGGCGCGCTCGCTTTGTGGGATTTGAATACCGGTCAAAAGAGAGCGAGCATTCGAGGTCATCATAACGATGTCACGTGCGTGATTAGCTACAACGAACCTTCTTTAGACGGCGCCGGTTTGTTCGTTTCAGGAGGTGCGGACGGTGTTGTCAAAGTATGGGATCCAAGGCAAGAAGTTGCAGCGGCGACCATGACTGGTCACCGACGCCGCGTATTTTCCGTATGCGCCGGACCTCCCGGGGTTATTTTTGCGGGCGACTTCTCCTCTTCCGTAAAAACGCACGTGTTAGCTAGACCGTCCGCGAAACCTCGTTATTTACCGAACGCACCCAGAATCGATGGGTGCGAAGCACCTATTTCAGGATTAGAGTATTGCTCTTTACCAAACGCCACGCCGAAAAGCGCGACGAATCAAAGAAATTTGCAAAGCGGCCAACCAGCTGGAGTGTTGGTGTCCACGGCGGCGTACTTTCCACCTTCGCAAAAGAGTAAAGAAACTCCTTTATCGAAAGCAGTTTCGAACATCGCGAGCACTTTGTTGTTGCGCAAAACGTCAGCGAACGCTTCGTCGGATCATCATAAAGACGACCTACCGGTGCTCGAAACCGTCAACAGCGGCCAAAGCCAAACGTCCAACTTATCCAGCGTGGCGAATATGGATGTCTCCAATTACTACGACGATGGCGACGACGCCAATGACACTTCTGGGGACTCCGACGATTCTGATTCCTCCGACGCGCCTTTCGGTCTCTTCCACGTCCGATGCGTCGACGGCCAAGGCGTCGGCCTCTCCGGCTCTCTCTTCGTCGAACGCGAAGAAGGCGAAGTCGTCTTAGACTCTGATGTGGACATTAACGGCGGGTACCTCTATTCTTTACCCGGAGCCGAAGGTCTTCTCACTTGTGCAGCCATGAGCGCTAATGAGTCCACCTCTGAAGTGTCCATCTTCGCTGGCGCCGCTTCGGGCGCCGTCTGCGCCTGGTCCCAAGGCGGTAGTTTAACCGGCCTTTCCGGCGGAGAGGACGAGAATCAATACAGCGACGATGAGTTTCACAAAGATTGGATGATGAACCAGAAAACCGACGGGTTTTGGAAATCTGAGTTTAGCGAAAGCGTCGACGTCGGGTGCGAGAAGTATTCCGTAGATTAAGGCTCGCGAGCAACCGTGTGTTGCGCGCGCGACAAAATAATTTTATTTGTCTCTCTTTCATCAAATCCGCATTAAATAATTGCATCGCTCGTATTAATTAAGAAACACCCACTCTCCTATCACACTCCTCCTCCTAATAAGACGAGCGATACCATCACCGATGTTCAAAAAATTCTCTTTGGATGACTTTCACGGCTCGACTCAGATCAAATCTTCCGTCCAACGCGGGATTCGATCGAGAATCGCGGACCAGTTCCCGGCGTTGTGTTCCAATCGCTGTGGCAACACCCCCACGCGTGGGGAAAAGAACAAAAATTCGGATTCGGAATCGGCGTCGTCCTCGTCTTCGGACTCGGAATCGGAATCGGAATCGGACGACGACCAACCGACGCCGTTAGACGTGTTGTTCCCGAAGAAGAACGCGGAAATTAGAGTTGGTAAATTGGAGAACAAAACGACCGTAGTCTTGGTCGACAACGAACCCTTGTTTTTCCAAGTCGTCAAAGATGGCCCGTATTACCCAACGTTAAAAGTCCTCCATCGATTCCCAAACATCATGAAACGATTGCGAACGGATAAAGGGGCGATTAAATTCGTGCTTAAAGGATCGAACATCATGTGCCCGGGGTTAACGAGTAGCGGGGCGACCATGCACGACGAAGCGGACGAGGACGAACCGGTGGCGATATTCGCGGAAGGAAAAGAACACGCGTTGGGGGTGGGGACGTTGTTGATGAGTACCGAAGCTATACGGGCGGAAAATAAAGGTATTGGGGTAGAGCTGTGTCACCATTTAGGCGACGGGTTATGGGACTATCTGTCGAAGATCCACGAGTAGTTAGTTTTAGTTTAGTTGTTCGCGTTTTCATAACGCGCTGATGCTATTATATTTGTTCTTAAAAACGCGTTTCGCTATACACACGCACACGCGCACGGAGCTAAAAGTAAGTGCAATAAAGAGAGTACAGTCTAAGAGAGAGAAAGAGAGAGAGAGAACACATCAATCGCTCCCTCCACTCTTCTCTTTACCCCCACCACCACCTTTCCCGTACGTTTGCTTCCCCCACGAAAACGGCACGTATTTGTGTTTTATCATGTGCCTTAACTGTTGTTTCATCGTCATCGTGAACAACATGATGAAATACATCAATAATATCGGCCAGAACACTGGCACGTCGAAAACTGGAAAAAAGGTCATGGAGAAGGCAACGATCAAACTCTTCGCGGATTTGACCCAAAACTTAAACTCTGGGAGTTTTCGAACGAAAGGTCTGCAAAGGTAGAGAGGGAGAAAAAACAAAGAAGGTCAGTGGACGCTCGAACGACTTTAATACTACTACTACTACTCCTCGGAAACCAGACGACGCATACTCTTTTACATCGCGCGTGCGCGTGTCGAGACCTTCTGCGCCGTGCTTTTTTCGTCCTCGTTTCCAGACCACCTTTCTTTCGAACGACCGCCGACAAAAGCGCCTAATAAAAGCCAAAAGCACTCTATATAAGGCGCGTTTCCGAAAAAAACACACACTTAAATAATCTCTCTCACCTGTACTCTTCGTTTTTGCTGCTCGGCAGCGTCGGCCCATCGCCTCCCGCTGGGTCTCTCGCCGGGCTCAGGAACCCGATCGTCAGGTTTAAGTTATAAATCCCCAGTCCGTACGTCACGATGTAGTACCCGTGGACGAGGTACGCCCGCAGAAAGTACGTCGCGACGAGCAGACACCAGCACATCCATCGCCGTCCGGTGTGTGGGACGGATCGGTCTAAAAACACTTGCATTTTCTGGCTCGCGCGCACGCGGAGATTTTTCGCCCCGACTAAACCACCACCATCCGAAGACGACGACACCCCCCCCGGGTCTTCCGAGGCGCCGTACGCGAACGATTCAAAGCCCTTTTGTTGTCCATGTGTGTGGTGGGAGGACATTATTTGAGACAGAGAGAGAAAGGCTCTTTAGTCTTTGGAAAGAAGAAGACACAAAAAAAAGAGCAGTTTTCGTCTCTCTCTTTTGTAATGGTGGTCGGAGAAAGAAAAGTCTCTCAAAGAAACTGTGTCGCCCAAAAAGTGTTTCTCCTTGTTTTTTTAAACCCTAAACATTAGGCGTTTTGAAACCCTAAAGTTTAGAGACGCTATTTTTGTGCTTTTTTTCCTTTCCTTGAAAAGGTAGAGAGAGAGAGAGAGGTGTAAAAAGGACGACATCATCGCGAAGAGAGAGCACGCGACGACTCGAGCTTTGACGAAAACGGACGAGGAGACAAAAGCGTGTTATTTTCGTATTATATAGTAGTAGTATTTTCGAGTCTTCTTTTCTCGTTTTGACACCAGCTTTAGGAGCAGCAGCAGCGGAAGAAGAAGAGACGCGAGACGACGATGGACACATCTCTTTGCGACGACGAGACCATCGGCAAAATCGAACAACGAGACGAAGACGACGACGAAGAAGAAGAAACCGCATCTCTCCTCGCGTGGATATCGGCGAAAAACGAAGCTCTGCTCGAAGAAGAAGAAGAAGAAAACGAAAACGACGAGGAAGCGACGCCTCGACGAGGACCGCCGCCTCTGCCGAGCTCGTCGGGCGCGATGATGATGGCGTCTTTGCGAGCGAAAAGAATCGATGAGGCGCATTTCGAAAATGCGCCTTTGAGAGGAGATGTGGTGTTTTCTGAATCGACGACGGCGCGATTGGACGGAATGCGGATAGAACAACGGGAAGAAGAAGAAGAAGAAGAGAGGTACATGCGGCGGAATCCTCGAAGCGCGACGACGGCGCGGTACGATGAGAAACCGATGATACTCCCCGAGGCGAAACCAATAGGAAGTTACCCGATGAGTGATTTAGAAAGGCGGACGCTGGAGATGAGCGCGGAGCCGAAAGCTTTGGAGAGAGCAATTCATCGGGCGATGGAGAGAGCGGGAATGCATGCAGATGCGAATGCGGCGACACCGGTTTTGGAAACCGCGGCGACGACGGTAAGCGAGAACGTGCAAGAAGAAAAATGTGCGCGCGCGCAAAACAGAGATTTTAAAAGCTCAGAAAACGTTTCGGAAATCAGAGAAAGCGCGACCAGAGTGAAAATGTGGTTTCGCTCGGTCGGCGTCGAGCTCAACGAAAGCGCGTTAGTATCTGCGAGAGTTACCGACGATAACGAAATAGACACGTTTGCTCGAGCGTTGACAAAGGCCGCCATGGATGGGAGTTTGCTGAAAGAAATCGTAGAATCTGAATCGAACGCTCAAATTCCATCGAGCGTCTTCGCCGCTTCCTCTTCGATTACGGAAGGCGTATTGAAACATTTGCGAAACGTCCCCGGAGTAAAACCACGCTTTTTGTGGTGCGAAGACGAAATAGAAACCGGCGTTAACGTCGAAGCAACGGTTGGTTTGTTTGACGATATCAGAGCGTGCGGCAGATGGCACTAGAAGAGAAACACGTTTAGAAAATACGAATGCTTTTATACTAGTATGTACCTATATTCGCGAGCCGCTATTAAAATTACCTAGTACTAGGTCGTACGTACTAAAAAAACTCTTCTAATTCCAACAGCGTTACTGGACTTTTTGCACGCCTCCTCTTCTTCCAAACCCACCCGCCCGAGAAAGTCTCGGGAACAGGAACCAAAACACCCAGTGTTCGCCTTTCGTTCGCTCAAACACCGCTCTCACTCTCGCATCTTCCACGTGCCTACTCAATCCCGACGCGTCTCTAGCCGTCGTCTCCGGACTATTACTACCACTAATAATACCACTACTACCGCGCTCTTCTTTTTCCCGTTTCGCTTTTAAAGACGCGACGTAAAACTCGCCTCGTTTCACCGCCATGTATGTTTGGTAAAACAAACCAAACGTGAGAGGGGTGATGGTTGCGGTTGCTAACACGACTATACTCCACGTGCCAATCCACGTGTCTTCGCACGCGCCCATGTATCTCAGAGCGAAACCGATATACTGTACGAGCGCTGCGGTTGAGGTTGGGAAATGCCCGATGTACTCGTACTTATTACTCTTGCCAAAGTTCGAATACTTATCCATTTCACTCATGACTCGCTCGTACGGTTTCATAAACGCCGCTCTTTGCGACGTGAACGGTAACAAAATTGCAACAATGAATGCCAACAAGCATCCCAACGAACACCACAAGCAGAAACACGTGAATGCTCTCACGTTGTGTTTACCGACGCAGTTTTGTAAGAATGGACAGTGGTGGTCTAAATCAACGATGCACTTGTTGCACGTGGAGCAATGCGACGTGCCAAACGGTTTCACGTCGTCACACTTCATGCAATACGCGCAATTTCTGAACGAGTCCCGAGGCACGACAGTGGACGGATGTCTCGCGTTGTTCTCCACGTCCGCCTGCATCTCCATCTCGTTGTGATTATTCGTTAAATTGCGATTATGTTGCTGACACCACGGCACAGGCATGAGCCCATTTCTATTTCTATTTTTTCTGCCACTTTCCACGTCTTCTCCATCGTCGCTTTCGCTTTCACTCCCTAAGGCGCTCTCCTCGCCATCCTCTCGCAAACTCCGAATGCTCTTCGGCCGCGAAAGAATCGATATCGCGTAGTTCCAGTAAATGTTTACGCACGCGAAGAGTAACGCGGCCCTGAGAACAAAACATGTCAGCACATCCGCGCCACTCGTCGCCATTTCTCCGCTCAAAATCGTCTCCTTTTCTATCGTCAGCTTTGGAATGGACGTTCGATACGTTCTCGAGACGAGAAAATAGACCAAGGAAAGAACAGTCGGTATCAGAATCCTGCCCATCGTTCGAGCCAAACATCGCGCGGGAACGTCGACGCAAAACTCCTTAACGACATAATTCGTCGTCGCATCATCGTTCGTCGAAAAAAAAAAACCTCCTCCGTGCTGCGACGACGACATCATCCCGCGGCGTCGTCGTCTGTTCCTACTGAACTCTTCCTCTTGCGCGGTCGCGTTAATCGCCCCGCAGTGACCGCACAAAAAGCGCGGTAAGAAGACCGACGACGACGATGATGATGATGATGATGATGATGATGATGATGATGTTTTGGATGCATCCAAAGGCGGTCGAAGCGACGAGGAACATCCCCAACACCGAACGACGACGACCATTTCTTGCGGTTGGTGGTGTTGGTGGTGTTTCGATGAAAGACCCCGGTCGTCGACCTTCTCATCGTCCATCATCATCGTGCCGTCGTCGTCGTCAAAGTCGTCGTGAAAGTCGTCGCGTTTCTTTCTCTCTGTTTAGGTATACTGTTTGGTGGTGCGTGTTCGAGAGTTTTGATTGATTACATGTAAAAGAGAGAGTTTTTCGTCATCATGGGGAATACTACCATACTTGGAAAAAAAAAGAGACCAGTTCTTTAAAAAAAAAATTCCCTAAATATGAAACCCTACACTAGTATTTTTAGGGGTGTTGTGTAGTTTAAGGTATCATATTGAGCGAATGTAAGAATTGGTCGGAGGAGATTTTCTTTCTCTCAAAGATGAAGAACAAAAAAGGAAGTCTATAGGGTGTGTAGTGTTTAGGGTTTGTAAAAAGAGACCTTAATATTACGCTTTAAGACAGAGAGAGAAAGAGAGAGAGTTCGCGCAAAAGAAGAAGTCTCTTCTCTCTTCTGAAGCCTTTTTTTGTCTCTCTCTCTCTCTCTGTCTGTCTCTCTCCCTTGGTGGTGTTGTTGCCTTTCTCCGAAGACGACTGTGTTGACGGGAGCACAGTATCTCGAGTGGTGTTGTGACGACAAAGCGTCTTTTTTTATCCAAAATCGAAAGAGAGCATCATCATCATCGTTGGCACGTCGAGAGACAATATTCGATGATGATGATGATGATGTCTCGCCAAAGACGCTTTGCTTTGGGGTGGTCGTCGACTTTGACGGGGGTAAAAGCGGTGGTCGAAAACACGACGCTTTTGGTGGTCGTCACGCGTGGTGGGAGTACGATGTCTTCATCGTCCAGCAGCGCTCACACACACAAAGACGCCGACTTTGACGGTGTTGACGACTTCACAGTAGGAGCGTTCGGGAAGCAGCAGCAGCATCATCGTCTCCGCCAAGACCACCCGACTTTGACGACTTTGAGAGAAGAAGGACGACGACGACGACGATGGAAGAAGGAGACCGAGAGAAGAGGATTCGCGGCGACACCCAAAACAAAAGAAGAAGAAGAAGAAGAAGAAGAAAGAAATGCAAAAACCGGTCACGACTTTGACGACGAGAGAATACTCCTGGAACGACGACGCCGGCAAGAACAACAACAACAACAACAACAACAACAACAACAACAACAACAACAACAACAACAAAATACGTCGTCGTCGTCGTCGTCGTCGTCGTCGATCGCGAACATTCCAAACGCTTTGTCCTTGGCGAGAGCACTTTCGGGACCGTTCATATCGTACATGGTTGTCCAGGGACCCGATATGTATTCCACGGAACTCGTCGTAACGTCCATAGCGGTCGCGGGCGTCTCGGATTACCTGGACGGGTACCTCGCGAGGCGATGGAATCAAACGAGTAACTTTGGGTCCTTTTTTGACGCCGCGGCGGACAAGATTTTCGTCAGTTCAATAGGTGTTGGAATGGCCGTGAGTGGAAAATTACCGGCGTGGATGATTGGGGTGTTCGTTATCAGAGACTGTGGCTTTTTAGCGAGCGGGTTCTGGCGCCGCGCGAACGCGTTGAAGTTTGAAAAGTTGACGTGGCGACAGTACTTTGCCATTGACGACGTGAATAGAGAGGATGAGCGAGAAAATAAAAGAGCAGAGAGTGAGAGTAGTAATAGTAATGAGAGCGCGCGGGTAGAAAAAAACGATTGGCAAGCGTTCAATTCCACGGAAAAATGGGAGCCATTGTACGTTGGCAAAATCGCCACGGCGTTACAAATGGGTCTCCTCACTGTCGCGTGCGGGCAAACTTTAGACCACATCCCGCTCCTCTTCGACACTTACGAGGCGCAGAAACACGCGGCATCTGCATTGGTCGAAAACTTCGGCTACATCACTTTCGCTGCCACGACCTATGCCACGGCGGAATACGCCAAAGCGTATTTCTCTCATCCCGGTTGGAAAGAACGCAAACAGTTACGAGACGAAAGAAGAGAAGAGCGAAGGGAACGCATCCGAGCGAGCGTACAAGATATTCAAAACTCCGCCAAGATGAAGTACGCGTCGTTGAAACAAACGAGCAAGGAGAAAATGGTGGAACGAGTCGACGAGATGAGACGCATGAAAACGGCGGCGGCGGCGACGACGACGACGACGACTCATCAAAGTCGACAACAGAGAGCGTCGCCAACCGGGATGAGCGCCGATTAAATATATGATTACGTAGGTAGTTAGAAAGAGTTGTAGCCAGTTGGTGTTGAATTTTCCTCACATTATAATAGAAAATGAACAACGACCCGCCACCACCCGTCTTCGATGCGGCTGCTCGAACCAAACTTTCCCACGCGCGAAACGCCGTCCTTCATTGCAAGGCGTCTTGGAAAGAATTGAAAGCATCTTTAGGTCGGAACATCGTCGACACCATCGACTCTTCTCAAAGCGCAGAACTGTTTCAAAAACTCGCCGAATCCATCGACCACATGGAAAGGACGTACGAGGAAGTGAAAAAAGACCAATTTTTACGACCAATCGCGGTGGACGTTCGACGACAAAGACCACCGCACGCGCAACCGAAAATCGCGAAAGAACGGAGCAATTTCTTTGGCTCGACGCTCGGGAACTTGTTGTCGCATTACGAAGGGAAATTTCGTCGCGGGAAACAACGGGACCCGGAGGCGAATGCGATGGAAAAAAAAATGAAAAAAATGATTGGCCGCATGACGCCTACCGATGGGTCCATAGTCGTCTACGCGGTGGACGAACGCGGGAAAAGGATTGGTTTTCACGCGACGGAGGTGAACGAGAAGTGTCACGCGGTCAAGATTATATCGAGTGGGAATTTTGAATGTCACGTGCCGTGGGACGGGTGGAACATAGAGAGTATTTTAGAGTTGGAGATTGGGCCGGACGATTGGAAGAAGAGGGAGGAGGAAGAGAGAGAAGAGAAGGAGGAGGAGGAACGGGATAGAACGGCGAAGAGAGCGAAGAAGGCTGCGAGCTGGACGGATGGACCTGCGGATGCGAAAGAGGACATTTCATCAAAAATGGCTTCTGAATTCGAGAAAGTGTCGTTGCGTAAAAAGAGCGTCTGCGAAATGGTCGAGGAGACGAATGAAAAACAAGCGTTCGAGAAGTTTACGAAGATGGCGAGGGAAAGAGCGAAGGGAAACATCGACAAATATTGCGGCAAAGACGGAAAGGAAGGCGCTTCAGTTATTGCGTTGGCTATGTTGTTGGAATGGTTTGAAGATTTCCATGCGACGAGTCGAGCGGAGAAGAAAGCCGGCGAACGCGACGACGAGGTGGAGGTAGATCCGAGGACGTGTGGGGTTGAGGTACCGAAGCGGTATTTACCGGAGTATTACAAAGACAGTGAGACGAAAAATACGACGTATCAGGACGTTTTGAAGCAAGAAGCAGCAAAGGAGGAAGAAGAGGAAGAAAAAGAGGAAGGCGAGCTAAAGGAGTAAAAATAGATATTTAGTAGCGGGTAACCATAGATTGTACGTACCTACGTAGAGAGAATATAGTAAAGTACCTATAGTATTGGACGATTTTAAAAGAGCTGCATAGTAGATCACCATTGAAGAAAACGACTCAATACCACTCGAAACTGCAATTTGAACTGTTTTGACTGACACCGCGCGTTGAGATGAAAAGATACTCCTATGTACAACTACATAAAATGCTAAAGTTTGTCTAAGTAATCCATCTTCTCGTCAATCGTTAACACACTTTCTTCGTCTAACGTCCATCCCATCGCGTTTTCAATATCCTCGATGTGTTCGACTCTTTTTACTCCCGGGATGGGAATCGTTCCCTTCGCCATGCAGTAATTCAACATCACCGAGACTTTCGATTTGCCCCCGCCGTTGACTTGGCCGATAAATTCGCACAGCTTATTCATGATGACGTATTTCTCCTCGATTTCCGTCGTCTTCAACGCTTTCAGCGGAGAATGCGCCACAACTTTCACGTCTCGGTCGAGACAGCTTTGAATCAATCCTTCTTTTTCTGCCTTTCGGTTGACGACCGAGTATTCGATTTGATTCGACGCCAACGGTATACCTCGCTTCTCCAATATCTCGAACGCTCGTTCCAACTGTTCTGTGTTGTAATTCGACACGCCGACCGCTCTCGTCAGGCCTAAATCGAGGCTTTCTTCTAAAGCGCTCATCAGCGCGTCTTGCGAGAACGACGGGAACGGGAAGTGGATCGACCACAAATCCATCCGTCGACCGCCCATGCGTTTCACGCTCTCTTTCCCCGCCTTTACCAAGCTCTCTTTCCCCAACCGAATGCCGCCACCCAAAAGCGCGTTCGTCCAAGGGATCGTGAACACTTTGCTCCCTACAACGACTTCGTCCTTAATAATGGAGTCGTCGTTTTTTACGAATCGTCCCAAAATCTCCTCCGCGCTTTGTTCGTATTTTTGCCCTTTGTATCCGTACACTTCCGCGGTATCGAAGAAGTTTATCCCGCTTTTGCGCGCTCGTTGGAAGGCATCGAACGCGTCTTTTTCTCGAAACGTCGTTCCAAAACCGCGAGAGGCATCGCCCCAGCTGATGGTACCCACGCCGATGGGGGAAATCGGGATGCCGCGCGAGGGGTCGTCGCGCGTCTTGAGCGCCACTTTTTTTGCTTTGGACGACGACGCGGAGACGACGAGAGCGAGAGTATCGACAATCGCGCGCATTTTTTATCGCGTTTTGGGGAAATATCTCGAGCCATTAATTAAATTAATTAATGCGCAATTGTGTTGGACGACTTTACAGAGGACACGATGATGTCGTTTTCGGAGGAGGAGGAGGAGAGCCGACGACGACGAGAACAAAGAAGAAGAAGAAGAGCAGCTCGTCGACGCGCGATTGGCGAGCGGCTGATTCTCAAACGCGCGAGACGGATGCTTCGAGAGGCGTTCGAGACGTGGAAAATGCGCTGCAGAGAAGGGCGAATGTCGGAGCGCATGACGCGCAGAACGACGGCGACCGCGAGGAGGAAAGCGCTCGTCGCGTGGCACGTGACGACGGTGAAAGAACGGAGCGAAAGAGACGCGAGAAAGAGACTGATGAAAACGACGTTCGAGACGTGGGCGGTGACGACGCGAGCAGCGAAACGAATGCAACTGCTGCTGCTCAAAGCAGGAGGAAAGAAGGACGAGAACAACGGTCACCAAAACAACGCGGAAGAAGAAGAAGAAGATGATGATGATGATGATGATAAAAAGGAAGAAGAAGAAGAAGAAGAAGAGAAAGAAGAGAAACGAAGAAACGCGTCACTCGTGAGACGAACGTTTCGTCGATGGCACGTGTCCGCCCTGACTCACAAACGAAACGACACCGAGAAAGAGCGCGCGAAGGCGGCGGCGAACGAGAAACTCGCCGCGGAACGCGCGAAACGGATGAAAGTTCGATGGAAAGGGGAACGGAAGAAGAGTTTAGCGTGCGAAGACGCGTTGGAGGCGTTGAGGAAGTCGTCGTTGAAAGAGTTGTTGGATTGCGACAAAGAGAATTACGATGAAGAAGAGATGAATAGAGAAGCGGACGAGAACGAGCAGACGAGCGAGAGACGGGAAAGGTTGATCCGTTCTTTGCTGAAACAGAAAACGCAATTGGAGAAGACGATCGAGAGAGAAGAACAACGAGAGCGAATACGAGCGAGATTCGGTAACTAGAATCTGTTTCAGTACACGTGACGTAGCACATTTAGAGACAGCATAGCGCGGCAAACACATTCACACAGAACAATGTACGTAGTAGTAATAAACCCGTAATTATTAATAAGAGTAAAGCTAATAGTATTATCTAAAGATCAAATATCCTCGCAAAATATTTAATATTCTTCGTATTGTCTAACCTTCTTCGGCGGCGCGGACAAGAAGTCGGTGTACTCTTGCTCCGGCGCTTTTTGCCACTTGTTCTCCGCCCACAAGTCCGGAGTCAAGAACTCGTACGTAGATCTCAACGCAAAGTACGTCGCCTTCACAAAGTTACCCAACGTTCTTGTGTGGCCTCTGGAGCACGTAAACACGTCGTGAATACCCGCCATGACTAAAACCTTCTTCGGCGTTTGCGCGGCAACAACTCCAGTACCCTTCGGTGCCGGAATCAAACGAATGTGAACGGAACCACACTTGCCGTGGACCTTAGTCGGCACCGTGTGCGGCGCGCCGAGCGCGGCGCCCCAATAGCCTCTTCTCACCGGCACCATGTTCAACTTGGCCAAAATCATGGACCCTTGAATAGAGTGCGCAACTTCTTTGCACGCTTTCACGCCCAAACCAATGTGGCCGTTGCTATCCCCGACGACTACGAACGCTTTGAATCGCATGCGATTACCCGCGGAGGTTTGCTTTTGCACCGGCATGATTTTCATGACTTCATCCACCAAGTTGGCGCCGACGAAGTAATCGACGATTTGGTACTCTTTGATTGGGATGGAGTGGAGGTAGATTTGCTCGAGCGATTTGATTTTACCCTGTATGAATTCCACGACGAAAAGAAGGGACATTGGTGAGCACATACCGTTCGCGTGGACGTGCGCGGAGCGACATGTCGAGAGAGATGTCGAGCCCCAAAAAAGCCCTCCCGTGGGACCAAAGTCGATGCGGAAAACAAAAAAGAGAGGAACGGAAATCGCGCGCGACGAAGGCGTCGCGACCTCGAGAGCGCGTCGCAAACGCCGTCGCGACGTCGCGAAACACTTTCTCGAAAGAGACGCGTCCATTCCGCGAGCGCACATCCCCTCCCGACGACAAAAACAACGAATAATTACGAACGCGTACCGCTTGCACCAATCGCCCCAACTTCGTGCACGGGGTCCAGACGTCCTTGTCCTCTTTCCCTCGCCCGCGACCTCTGCCGCCGCGACCTCTGCCGCCGCGGTCACCGCCGCGACCTCTTCGATCGCCACGGTCACCGCCGCGGCCAAAACCGCGCGAAAATCCGCCTCTGTCAGATGCTTCGGCCATTGTTGTTCTCCTTCTCGATGCAAAAGGTGTGGTTGTAAAAACACGGCTGAAATTTTTGTGAGGACAAAAGTTCCTCTCGAAGAAAAAAGAGAAGAAAAAAAGGAAGAAAATAAAACACACAAAGAAGAAGAAGAAGAGAGCTCTCGAAAATACGCCATATAATAATAGTGTTCGAAAGACCAACGCGACGACGACGACGAAAGCGTATCGAGGAAATAATAAGAATAACGTAGTACTATTCATACACGCGTGGTGGTATATCATGTACAACAAGCCTTGGCAGATGCAGGCGAGGCACCGCGCCGATGGCGTGAGACTCTCAGTCTTCCTTCAACTGTTTCCTGAGCGGCGACTGCCTCGAAAGTAAGCGCGCCGAGTTTACAGTCAACCGGACGAAATGAAACTGCGCCAACGCGAACCAGGCAGCTCGGATGCCTAATCCAGCCTTTAAGGTGAGGCCCAAACCGATCCAGGCTAAAAGAGCGTTTGGAACGTACGCCAAGGACATGAACTTCGTGTCCCTACCGGCTAATAAGCATCCCTCGGAAGCCATGGAGCTGGTGTGGAGTAACAACGCCAAGGAAGAAACCGGGGAGATTTCTTTCATCAACGCCGCGACCGTACTGTCCGTGGTGAAGGAATACGGGAAGTATACAGGAACTATTCTAGAGAAAACCGCCGAGAAACATCCTATGCATAAGGCAGCCAATAATAAGCGTTTCGTCATTTCAAACGCTCGCGTTTCGTCGCCTAACTGTGCCGGTAAGAACGTTTGCGCGGCTTGCGACACGCCGTCTCCAATCACCGCGAAGAAGAAGTACACGGTGAACATCACCCCGTTCGCAGCAGAAAATGCTGGTCCTAAAGCCGTGCCGGAACGAATTGTGCTTCCAACAAATACGGCTTTCACTAACGTCACGAAAAATACCGGCGTGGCAATCTTTCCAATTCGACCAATTGCCTTCAAACTCGGCAATCGCAAAGGCAACCTCAACGGCGGTGGTCCGTTCAACCGGTACCCCAAATCGTGTTTCCGAGCGTCACATTTCTTCCTCCTCACAACCATTGCCCGGACAAACAACGTAGTCACCACAATCTGCGCAAACGCCGTCGCCCAAGCCACCCCGGCGATACCGGCATTAAAACAAAACACTGCGATGAAGTCGCCCAAACCGTTGACCGCCGCCGCGACCAATGTCGCCTTCAAAGGCGTGTACGGATCCTCAGTCGCCAAGTGCGCGGATTGCATCACTGCGCACGCGATTGCCGCTGGAAATGCTAATAGTCTAATCTTTGTGTACGTCGCCGCGTGCGGAATCAACACCAACGAATTCGCGCCAACGTACTTCGTCAACCCTGGAATGTGAAACGCGAATAGAGACGCGGCGATAATACATCCCATCCCAGTACTTAAAACCAAAACATCGTTCACGGTCCTCGCATCTTCTTCCACCGCCTCTGGCGTATTTTTCCTTCTCGCTACAATCCGATCTCTTGCAATTAACGCAGTCGCGCTTACCGCAAACGCCGAACACAAAATGTAACACGTGTGGCCGACGTATACGCTCGCCGGCGATATCGCCGCCAGTTCAATCGTCGATGTCAATCCAACCATAGCCGTGTCTAATAAACTCAAAATTGGATCGCATAACCATATGGCCATGGTTGGTAACGTAAACGCGAGCAGTTCTGCGATGGAAGTCACTTTCGCCGTTTGCGGCGACGGCGTCACGTTTTCGATAGACTCGTTCGTTAAATCTCGTTTGTGCATTTCGGTGATATCTTCGGTGATGATGTCCGAGTCCGGTGGGGAGAGTAAAATCTCATCCATGGAAGACATCACTGAACCATCCGCCTCTGCCGCGAAAGAGGAAGAGAGAAGCACGGAGGCCGCGTCGTCGTCGACTGCCTTCAACAGACGACGACGTGTCCCGGTCGTTACGAGGATTACTTTCCCGAAAAGAAGAAAAGGAGGCGAGTGATGAGGTCCATCCTTCGTCGTCGCTCTCGAGAACCGAACCGACGATCGAACAGACGCGACCGAGCTGCTCAACGCTCGCATCGATCGCGTCAAATGTGAATACCGCGCGCGCAATCGCAACTTTAGCGCGAAAAAAATAACGAATGGGAAAATTATTTTTGGATAAGAAAGAGATACTCCTATGTGGGATGGCAACACGTGTCGTAAAAGGAGGCAAAAAAAACGCGCGAAAGCGCGCGAGAGAGAGAGAGAGAGAGAATTTATGAGAACAAATTGTACGCGCGTGGTATCACAAAGACGTCATGCTCGCGCTCAATGATTTCGCGATCGCGTCTACCCGTTCCTTAATTCTATCCTCGTCACCTCCGGCTCGAACTCTCTTCCCGTACTTTTGCATGAACTTGTCCGGATGCCACCGCATGATGAGCTCGCGGTAGACTTTTTTCTTCAGCACAGTCGCGTCCGACGCGTCTTGCCGTTCGGAAATCTTACGTTCTAATAATTTGGCCATTTTTGGCGGCCATGGGATGTCATTGTACGTCAATGGAAGGCGAGAGGTGCTGGAGGAGGCGTCCAGGGATTCCCATCTTTGGTCGAATTTAGACCAGCGGCGTTCACGTTTGGCCGCGGCGGACTCTTTTTCTTTTTTCGAGAAAGAGGAGGAGGAGGAGGACGTTTTCTGTTGTTTATTGCTACTGCTTCTTCTGTCCTCGTACTCGTCGTGTTTCGTGAAATATTCGTGATGGTGCCTCTGATCTTCCTCGTTCTCCTCCGCTTCCAACTCCTCCGCCTCTCTTCTCGCCCAGAGCGTTTCGCGATACGCTCGTTCTCTCGCCGTTTCACTCGTCACGCCTTCGCTATACCCAAACCCGGTCGCGAAATTTATGTCGTCGTTATTATTGTTATCTAACGAAGATCCGTTCGCACCATTCGTACCGTCATCATCACCACTCCACACGCTGCTCGGTCCTTTCGCTTTCGCCCAATTGGCGTCCGGCGGTCTCGCGGAGGCCGCGACGCCATGACTCGAAGTCGTCGATGAATTCCTATACGGACTCGATAACACCGACGCCGCTGGTTCTACCCATTGGCTTCCATTCCAGCTCTTTTGCCCGTTGTTGTTGTTCAAACCATCCCCGCGACTCGTCGCCGGTTGCCCTTCGATTTGCGGCTCGCCCTGAGAAAATAGCATCTTCCGCGCCCGTCTGACGCCCATTAAAATTCCAATCGTCGCAACGCACGCGCAGAAAAGCGCGAGATTTGCCAGTTTCTCCCACGCGGTTTCAGGCGTGGCGCGTGGTGTGAGTGTTGTTTTCGACGTCTCCCCGGTGGTGTCCTCCTCGTCGGCGGCAAGGAATTCTTCGCGGTCTTCTGTCTCTCTCCGATGATGATGAGATGATGCAAACATCATCGACCGCTCTTCCGTCCCGTACACCACCGTTAATCCAAAGAGAAGACCACCGGACGCGACGAGAAGAGACAGGAAGAACGTTCGAGGACTGTCGCGTCGCAACGCGCGCAACGTGGTTATGCATTTGATCAGCGCGTCGACGACCGGTGCGTGCGGCGTCATTTTTCGTTGTATCGATGATCAAAGCGCGTCTCCATTAATAATAAGCGCGCACAAAATGTGACGTGATGACATTTTTCCAATTCATTTCAACACTATTATTATTAGTATCTCATCATCATCGCATATATCTTCATCGAAGACGAAAACGATATGCCGAACAACGACCAATGCGATGATGCCGACGGGTGGTGGTTCGACGAGAAAGAACGCCTCCTCCTCCCGGACTTGGACGTCCTCTGGAAAATCGCAACCCCGGAGGAATGGAACGAGTGGCGCTCGTCCGGCATCCTCTCGCTCGCTTCCGTATTGGACCGCAAAGATGGATTCATGCACCTGTCGAATTCCCATCGCGTGAAGAAAACGGCCGATCTGTACTTCAAAGAACGAGGCGACTTGCGGTTACTGAAAATAGAGACGAAAAAGCTCACGCAGAACGACACGCGAAGCGTCGTCTTCGCGGACGAAGCACCGACGACGACAACGAGAGAAGACGAAGCGAAAGACGATGGTGGGTTGATTTACGTGCATTATCTCTTGGTCGAAGGCAAGGCGTGTTGCGCGCACGCGTACGCGAACTTTGCTTCCCATCCGCTCAAGTACGACGACGTCGTTTCCGAAGTCCACGATTTGCCGTGGAACGAACGCGAAGGGAAGCACGAGTTTCCCGCGAGTATTGGATGATATTGGAGAGGGTGTGCGAGAGAGAGAGAGAGAGAGAGAGAGAGAGAGAGAGAGAGAGAGAGAGAGAGAGAGGAACATTTTTAGTCAATTAAGTACATTTTGCCGCCTTCATTTTTTTAAAATTCTCCCGCACGTGAGTCCCACCGTCGACGCGCGCTCGCGGCGCATCATGGCGCCAACCACCGCCCAGCGCGTCTCCAGATTCGCCAAGTATGCTTTCATAGCGGTCGCGTTGACTGGAACCGCGTATTACGCGTACATGCAAGGATTTTACGACGCGCATTTGGACGATGAAAATGACGGGGAAAAAACAACGTTGAATCTGTCGAAGAACAACGACGAAGAGGAAGAAGAAGAAGACACAGAGAAAGAGACAGACGAAGAGGAAGAGGAAGAAAACGTCGTTGTCGACATCGATGAAGACGAGGAGAGAACCCGGATCGAACTCGTCAAGGCTGCAAGAAGAGAGAGCGCGACGAAGCCTCCGAGAAGTCCACTCAGGAGAAAACAACGTGAAACGAGAGGAACGACTTCTTCGGAAGAAGAAGAAGCAATAAAAGCAACGGAGGAGGGAAGAAGTGGCGTCGGTCTCGCAGAGGCAACCGAGGTAATCGAAGAGAGGAGCGCAGGCCCCGCGAAAGGAAAGAACGCGATGGAAGTGAAGAAAGGATTTTTGAACGAGAAGCGCCTGTCCTCGAACGGTTTGTTCGGCGATGAAGAACGAGTGGAGGAGGATCGAGATGCCGCGAGTTCTTCGAGGAAACGAGGACCCGTCGTTAAGTCGCCGTTACAACTCATCTACAGAAACATCCGGAAAGATTTACTCGCGTCAAAAACGTTTGATGCATCCGCCATCGCGGCGACGAGGAGTTTGTTTCACTTCGAACCATTTCCGGGAGTAGGCGTTTGGCCGGTAAAGTACGACGACATGAAGATGTTCCCGATGAAAAGTTCGTGTTCCAGATTGATTGTATTGTCCGTGTTTGACGACGCGCCAAGTTTAGCAGCGAGTGGAACCGCGATCGTTTCTGAGCTGAGCAAGTTGATGATGGGTTTTGGTAATCGGGACGACGACAAGGAGGACGATGAGAACAAAGGAAATGCGACGAAAGTGAGACAGAGACCGATGTTTGTTTGCAATCGAGCGCAGTATCACGTGACGATGTTCTTTTTCAGTCGGCCGATTGAAGGAATGATGAGAGAGGAGCCGGTGGAGTTCTTGATGGATGAGGGTGTAGGTATCGCGTCTGAGCAAAACGAAGTAGTAGAAGTAGCGCGAAATGAAGAAGTGGAACCGCCGTCGACGCCGCCACCGCATCAATCAACGCCAATGGAGAAACAACCATCTATTCCTAAAGGATTAGGAGAAATGACATTCCCAGACAAGCCAAAACCGAGGGTTAAACGTTCCATCTCTCAAAACTATGAGCGCTTGTTATCTCCGCCAACGCCCATGTCGAAAATCAAACCGCCGTCAGCCATTAGCAGTGCAGAAAATCTCGCGCACGCGTCGATGGCGACCTCTCAGAGCAAATTCAAGCGCTCTGCCTCGGGCAACATTCTCGACGAAGCGACTAAAGCGCAAGAAGTCCTACAGGCATGCGAATCGATTGAATTAGTTGTGGACCGAGTCGTCTTAGCCACTTCCGGGGCCCTTCTCTTATGCTTTGACGACGTGAACGATTCGCTCAAAAAATCGCGCGCAGCGCTCGTCTCCAACGCCATCGGCGTTCGAGGCGTCCAACAAACCTCCACGGCGCACTGCACGTTGGCTAGAATTCTACCAAACCCTGGCGACGAACACTTATCCGACTATGAGTTGAAACAAATCGACCAACTGTTGACGAAATGGACGAAACAGTTACGAGGCACGAAAATGATATGTCCGAAAGCCTGGTACGTTCGTGAGGAACGATTTTCCTCCGTGGATGGAGATAAGGTCCGGCTCCGGTTTAAGGGCCACTAAAGCAGATAGAAAAGATTGAGCCATCACGGGTGCAAATTCTGCTGTGCGAGTAACGGGATGTGATTAAATGCAATGTTGTTGTTGTTGTTGTTGTTGTTGTTGTTGTTCCAATGTAAACGCGATAAAAACGTGAACTTTCTCAAAATTTTCCTTCGTTTCGTCGACGTCTTCAGAACTATAGAGAACTCATAATATGTCCTCTCAGACGCAAAGCGCCTCCGAAACGACGAAACGATGCCATCATCCAAGAAGTACCGCCACCATCACTCCGTCTTCGTCTTCCGTGCGACGCATCCTTCATCTCAAAAACAGCGTCTTCGACCTTTCCAAAGCGGCGGATAAAAAATCATCGTCGAAGAAGAAGAAGAAGAAAAGCGAACACTTCCAGTGCGTGAAAATCAAAGGCGACGGCAGATGCATGTTTCGCGCGTTGGCGTTAGGTTTAGCACACCTTTCGAAACACAACATGACCTCCTCCGAAGAGACGAAGGAGGCGGATACGTTACGAAACGCAGTGTTTGAACAAATGTGCAGAGACGAGGAGAAACGAAAAGGACACTCGGAAGCAAGCATGTCTATCAAGTACGGCGATCCCGATGGGATCGAAGGATACTGTAGGCGCATACAAAAAGAAGACTTTTGGGGCGGAGAGACAGAGTTGTTAGTGTTAGCAAAATTAATACGACGCCCGATAATGGTGTATTTACCGGCACATATGGCGAAGAACGCCGCGAGCGGGAGCGGGTACGTGTGCATACAAACGTACGGCGAAGAGTACGCGTCGAAGATGAACAAGAAGACTGGGAAGGTGACGGAAAGAGCGCCAGTGAGGCTTTTGTATAACGGTCAAACGCATTACGATTTGCTCATTTAGCATGCTTGTGTTTGGCTACCATAGTTAGTATTGTTGACTACATAATATTCTATCGTCGTTTTCGTCTGTTCTTGCTTTTCTTCGTTAAAGTTTCGATGTCGTCCACTCCAGTAATGGCGGATTTGTTGGAAAGATACGAGCCACCGGTTGCTATTTCACCTACGGAAGGACAAGTGCCGAATTCCTCGTGCCTATCAGTTGGAACTGGAGCGCTGACTTTATCCACTCTTCTCAGCGTTCTCTTCTCCATTCTATCCACGTAGAGAACGCCATTCAAATGGTCCATCTCGTGCTGCGCTATTCTCGCCGGCCACCCGGTTAAATCTACATCGATAGGCTTCCCGTCTGGTGCTACGCCTTTCAACTTGACTTTCAAGTGTCTCCTCACGAGTGCTCTGTATCCTTGCACCGACAAACACCCTTCCATGAATGCCGCGCTCGCATCTCCAATTGGTGTGATGACCGGATTTATAACCGCCTTCGCTTTAAATGGCACTCGTTTCTTCGACTTTCGCTCTTCCTCGCTTTCGTCGGACATGCCTTCCTTCGTGTCCTCCATCACAAAAACGCGTTTCTTCACGCCAATCTGCGGCGCGGCGAGCCCAACGCCTCGTCCTTTCACGATGGCCAACATTTCCGAAACCAAGTCCTGTATCTCGGTGCTTTCGATATCCTCCAAGGGAACTTCCATCGAGCGTTCGTACAGACACGATTCTCCGGCTTGGACGATGTCCCGCTTGCCTCTCGCGAGTGAGATGAGGTCGTTGAACGGATTGGACGCGTTTTCCGTCCAACTGCCGTCGGTGGAGGATGTCCCGTACGCCGACCGAGTCATCAAAGCGGGAAAGCGGGTGGTGGGGAATGGTCGTCGATTCTTCATCTTCTTCTTCTTCGCACCGGGGGCCCTCGTCGCAAAAGAAGAGAAGGAAGAGGAGGAAGCGACAGACGCGGAAGGAAGCGCGCGGAGATGCATGTGAAGGCGTTGAAAACAATACTACTATCCTCTAGCATGAATTGTTTTTGAAGAAGCAACGAGAGAAGGATTTTGTTGATAAATAACTATCGTTTCAATACAAGCACCCCTACGCTATGACGCTATGACGAGTATTCTTTCCTCCACCGACCAATGCCACGTGTAGTAGTATTATTCGTATTTTTTCTGGTGCAATCTCTCTTCTCTCTTCTTCGCCGCCGCCGCCGCTATTCTAATTTGACTACTCGTGAGAGGTTCTTGGTGCGCGTACACCGTGTGGCAATGCGTGCACACTCCAACCAAGAGAAGACCGACGATTTGTTCCGCTTGTAGCATTTCACCTTTAGCGACGGACTCGATGACTCCGGTGAGAATTAAACCGATAGTAATGGCAAACCCTTTGGCGACGGAACCGAGGTTTTTGGTGACTAAACCAACGCAGATGCCGCCGACGGCGGAGGTGAAGATCGGGACAAACGTGAGTAAAGTGAAATGGTCAAACATGGAGAACCATTCCGTGGATCCGGCATAGAAGAGTCGCTGGATTGCTGCGGAGGATGCGAGACTATTGTTACCAGAACGTTCGGCCGCGTGTTCTTGGAGATGAGTTTGTTGTTGCTGTTGCACAAAAACCTCGTCGCCGAAGGCCAATTTCGAGATGTGGACGAAATAGACGATCGGTATGGAAGCGATGGCCATTTCAATCGTCAGCATTTGCGCCGGTCGTCGCAAGGCTTCCAGCGAAATTTGCGTGCTCGTACTCGCCAGCCCGCTCAAACAAGACGCCGCGGTTACAGCAAGCACCCCTAAATATCTCGCGTAATCTTCCTCTTCAATCATCATCGTGCCTGTTTCTCCTCCTCCGTTTACGTCGCCCAGCGATTTTTGCGCATCTACTGCTGGTTCTAAAATTTCTTTGATTTGCAAAATCACACTCGCCAACATCAATCCTAATAAACACAAGCACTGGACAAACGTCTGTCTGGTCCCAAACACGACGTACACAAACAACGCGGTCCAAATGATTTTCGTTTGGTTTAAACAGTTGAACAAAACCGCGTCGACGGAGTGGTATCCGTACTGCATCAACACGTTTTGAATGGAATAACAAATCGCAGGAACAACGCTCAAAGCAAATACCTTCAACCTAACTTTCCGAAATTGTCTGCGTATCTCTCTCGGACCTTGTATTCGCACCAAAATCAAACACAATACAATCTTCATGCACTCAGTCGCCGCGACGACGCCTAAGCTCGAAACATTCGTCGAAATAAACTTCTTCGTCAACAGAGGTTGCGCGCCGTATTGAACGCTCAACACGCAAAAAGGAGCCACGTTCCGCATAATTTTTTTCCACGAGATGAACCGCTGATGTTTCGCTCCGTCGTCTCTCGACCCGCGCGAACCTCGACGGCTCGAGGGACTCCCGGTCGTCGTCGGTGGCGACGTCGTCGTCGGTGGCGACGGTGGCGACGTCGTCGTCGGTGGCGTCGACGCGACGATGAGATTGCGCGTCTTCGTCTCGTTCTTCCTTCTCCGAGGCCCTTCTCCATCTTCAGTCTCAAAAAAGTCCTTTTTTGTGGGGGCATCATCTGACCGATTGCGTTGTCGTCTGATTCGCGTCCCTCCTCTCGACGTTTGCGGATTCGTTTTTTTGTCCTTCGATTTTGACGTCTTCCTCGCGGTTCTCGACTCGTCGTCGTCGTCCTCCTCCTCCTCCTCCTCCTCCTCCTCCTCCTCCTCTTCGTTCGCGTGGGCGTCCCACTCTTCGGCGACTCTTCCTCTCCCCGTCGTCGTCGTCGTCTTCTTCAAAGTTTTGCCATTTTTCCGTAAAACGCCTTTGGGGGCGACATCGTCACAAAAGTCGTCGCGCCCCAAAGCCTCCTTCTCCAAAACCCCAGGAGTAAAAGTCCTCGACGTCTTCTGCCTTCGCGTGGACACGGGCATCTCGCGTCGTCTCGAAGTCGTCGTCGTCGTTTCTCTCTCTCTCTCTCGCAAAGCGCGGAAGAAGAGGAGCCCAAAACGGGTTTGGAGATATCTTATGTCTTTTTCCCCGACCTTTAGAAGAAAATTGCGGAAAATTTTGTTTAAGGGTTTAGAGGAGGAGGAGTACGTAATATATAATAATATAACAACACTCAAGAGAGAGAGAGAGAGAGAGAGAGAGGGCAATCCTACGCGCTCCCGTACGTACCCGGGGAAGATGATGCGTCTCCTCTTTTGCTCGCACCTGCGACGTGGTGGTGATCGCGCCCGTCGTCTAACAAAGGCGCCTGGAGGTCGTCGTCGGAGTCGAAGTCGGCGTCGAAGGCGTCGGCGTCGGCGGAACGGAGTAGGCGACAACAACAGTACGCTCTTCGGCGGCGACCGGAACATAAGGCGACGTTGGCGATGTCCTGAGACCCCGGGTAACCGTTTCGGTTCAAATCTTTCTCTAACTGGTCGCCTTCTCTGACTAAATGGATCCAGGAGAAGAGAATGATGAACGTGCCGGCAGCTGTGACGATAAACCAAGAGACGTACGGGTTCGTGACTTCGGGTTGCATGGCGATGCGGAGTTGGTCGGCAGACATGAGGAAGAAGTCGAAAGCGCCATGGTAGAGCCAGGAGCGGGAGATGCACTTGATTGGGTCGATGAAGAAACCGTTGGAAGCTTGGATGATCCAGTGCGCTCGGACGTATCGCATGCCAGAGAGACCAGCCCAGATGGCGTGCATGGGCATGAAGCCTCTGGTGATGGTGATCATCGTTGCCGTAGCCCCTCGCTCTTCGTCGTACAGTGAGCGACCGTCCATGGTTTGGACCGTGCAGTTGATGGCGGTTTGGTTCCAGTTCGTGATGGCGACTTCGGTTTGGTTGCCATTCGGATCGGCGAAACCGTACCGGGTCAACGCCCGGACGATAACGCTTTCGCGTTGTTTGGGGTCCTCCGTGATGATACCCAAGAGACCGTTACCTTGTTGTTGTTGCTGTTGCTGCTGCTGCTGCTGCTGCTGCTGTTGCTGCCGTTGCTGTGTATCCTTACTCATATTGCTATTATCTCCTCCTTCGGTACTCTCTTGTTCGCCCATTTTCCCTAACCTCAATCTATTATCCTCCCCGCTCTCGCTTGATAAACGCAGATAATCCTTCGCGTTCGACGGTCTCAATATCTCTTTCATGATGTACGAGTGCATGCCATCCGTCGCCTTTTCCAAAGTCAATTTCGTTTGCGCAAAACTTTCGTAAATGCCTCGTAAAATTTGGTTCTTAAACTCCCAAACGATTTGGCGATCGTCGTACACTGGATGTAATTGGCCTTTACCGTCGCCATTTTTCCTTGAAATACCAGTCATCTTCCCGAGGAACGGAATCCACCCAGAATCTGTGGACATGAAATAACTCATTTTGTGTGATCGTTGTTGTAGTAGTAGTTGTTGTTGAATTACGTGTTGATCTTGAGCGTACACTTTTTGCGCGGTAAATTCTCTTTCGTTTGTAACATCTTCTTCCTCTTTCGATTTCGATCCCGTGCTCGTAATCAACGCCGGAATGATTTGCGCGGTCGTTTCTGTCGTTCCTTGCATCACTTGCAGCGTCTTTTCTGCATCGGGTATCGCCTCATCCGCGATCGGCGTGTTCAACGATCCGCTCAGCACCACAATCCTTGGGTGTTGCGGATCGTCACAAACGACGGTAATATCCGCTTTCGTCACGTCCATCAACACCTGCGTGTTTTGCATTTGCTCGTACGTCCTTACTCCGTACTGGACGTTCTCAATCCACGCGAAGCCTAAGCCCACGACCATGGCTAACAAAACAACCTTCCTCGGCGACCGCGTTCGTTTGGACCATCCGATGGCATATAAACATCCTCCCATATCCTCTTCCAACTCCACTTTGCTCCCTAAACTGTCATCGTTCGCTCTCACCCACCTACTCGCGACGAAATACTTCGCCGTCTCTTCGCTAAATCCGGCCAAAATGAACGCCAGCCACGCCGTCGCCATGATGGTCTCCATGCTGACGCCCCTTTGACCTTCCTCGTTCACTGGTGGTTCCGCGCTAAACGCCATCGCCGAATACCCCAGCAACGCGGTCACGATTCCCGCTGCGAATGCTCTCACCGTATACACCGCAACCGGCGCAACAATCGCCCCGCACCAAAACGTCTGCGCCAAAACGCCAAACGACAGATGCTCGTGAAAAGCGTCCCCGTGGCCTCTTTTCGACATGAAGACGAAGAATACCGCCCACAAGCAGCACGGAATTAACGCCGCTAACAAAACTATCGTCGCGGACGACCAATCTCCCTCGCACTCCAGCGTCGTTATCACGCCTTTCGCCAGAAACAAAAGCAACGTGACGAACACCCAAAAGAACGAGTTATCGTCCGACCACATCGAGAGGCACGAGACGTACCATCCTTGCTCGCTTTCGAACGCCGCTCTTTTGCGAGACGTTCGCGGCGAGTGCGGCGGGACGACGACGCCAACGCCCGATGATTTTGACGACGATGGTTTTGGCGGGAGTACCATGGTGATGCCCGCTTCTTCTTCCTTTTGGTCAAAAACAACGAAAGAGAGAACTCTTCTTCTCGAGCGCGCGCTCAAAGAGAGGATTTAACGCGTTGGGGACGTGTCCAATCTTCTCTCTTTCCCTGTGCGTCGTGTGCTCGTCGTCTTCTCGCCGTCGGAGGAGAGAGGACAGCGAGAGGGAGACTGTGAGGTCTTCTCGAAGCGAAAGTATCTAATCGACGCGCCAAAAAAGCGAGAGAGAAAGAGCGCCGCGCGTCTTCTCGGATGCGACAATGATGATGATGATGATGATGATGATGATGAAAAAATGAGGCGCGGACACAGAGAAGGGTGTTAACTTTCTCTCTCTCTCTCTAGGGTTTAGGGTGTTGTGTTCTTAAATGAAGCTCTCTATCTATCTACGTCTACTATCTCTCTATTCTACTCTATTTTGCGTGTTGTCTTTCTCTCTCTCTCTCTCTCTTTCGCAAAAGCGCACGTCTGCAGTGGCGTCGTTTACGGTTTCTTCTTCCTTCTGAGCTCGAAGATTTTCGGTGGGGAGCGTGTGATACCGGCGGCATTCGCGGCGCCGCTTTCGTCTTCGCCTTCGCCTGTACTGCCGCCGCCGCCAAAAGGTATCGGTCGCAGCGCCGCGCCACTACTCTTCGCCATAATTTCGCTGTATTTCACCTTGAACTTCCCTTTGACGCCGCCACCGATGACGCCGCTGGCTTTCTTTAAAGCCTCTGGGTTTTTGAAATGGGCTATGTAAATATCGTCCAAGTCGGTTTCTGAGTCCACTTCGACGGCGAATTGACCGGCCCAAGGGCGAAGCATCAAAAATACCGTCTTTTTTTCGGCGCCGTCGGAAAATGTGGCGGTTAGACGTTCGTACTCAATGCCACCAGTTTGCTTGGTGTGATAGGCAGTGAATCCTGGGAAATATTCGTCCTCGCTGGCTTCTTCAGGTGGTTGATTGATTGAAGAGCTAATACCTCCTGCCCCCGCTCCGTTCAACGTCATCATTCGATCCTTCTCCTCTTTTTCTTTCTTTAACTCGTCGTGCGCCAAAATAGCCTCGCGCAAGTTAATCGACGGTTTCTTACACGCGGTCGTTCGAAACACGTCTACGCGTCTGTTTGGTTCGTTACCATAGCTTTGAGAGGTGAATCCCCACAACGCCGCGTATTCGTGGACGACGCCGCGAAGAAATTTCGTCATGGGAGGAAATGTCGCTCGACGATTGTTGGCATCTCTCGCCATCTCTTCAAACTTCTGTTCGATTTGCGCGCACAGACGAGGGTTGTTCTTCGCTGCTTTTAAGTGTTCCTGCTTGAATGCACTTTTCGCACCAGATACGGCAAAGGCAGAGACGTGCGAGTCTGGATTCGAAATGCCAAACGCCGCGGCGAGTTGCGCGCGCCTCGCTTCGTCTGCGTTTACCGAATCGTTCGGAAGCGCCGCTGCGGCAAATTCAGCCTCTCGTTGATGTGCCCGTTGTTGTTCGTGGTGGTTTCTTTGTTCTGTTGATGAAGCAGTTCGTGGTGGTTGAACTCGGGGTCGTCGAACGACACCATCATCGTGTAAACTCGAGGCTCTCTGCGCCATTTGGCTCCACCCGCCGGTACCGATTCGAGTCGTTGTACTCCCTGAACCTAAACTTGGGAAATTTTCCGCGCTTGACAGCGAGATGTTGCCATTATTCCCTTGCCTTCGAATGGCCTCTGGATTCGACCAACCACTGAACGAAGTGTGCGCTGCTCTTAAAGTTTGACCGCGAGACATTGCGATATCGTCATCCACCATGGCAAATGCGCCAAACGCTCGAAAGGCGTTTTCTTGTTGCTCAATGGACGTTTCTAAATTTGCCGCTAAAACCTGCTCAGTTTCGTTTGAGCCGTTGTTGTTGTCGTTTACATTGCTACCGTTATCATTATTATTGCTATGTCGCTGCTGATGATTCTGGTTCTGATGACGATGATTTCTACTGGTATTATTATCGCCTTGTCTTCTCTCTCGAATGCTCGTAAACATCGACGCCGCCAACGTCCTTCGCAACTCCTCTCGTTCTCTTTGCATCCTCGCTCTTTGTTCCTCCGACCGTCTCCCCGCGTTTTCCAACTCATCCTTTTTCTCCTTTTGTAAATTCACGTACGCTCTGTGGACGTTAAACTTCTTCAAGGAAAATTTCCTCAAATGTTCGTCTAACCTTTGACAATCGCTCGGGTCCAGCGCCTCTCTCGTCAACGGATTCTCAAACGTTTTCGCGTTTACGACGTACTCTGCCAAAGCCTCCGGGTCGAACATATGTTTCACTCGTTGCTCTTCAGACGTCGTCGTCGCTGACGCGGCGTTCTTTTCAACCTCCTCTTCGTCCCCGTCGTTCAACGACGAGTAGCTTTGTTCTCTTTTAAACTTCTTCCCGAGCAATTCGAACGGCGCGTGCGCTTGTTCGCAAAACGGTTCCAGCGTAATCGGATCGCACTTCTCCTCCGGTAAGTCTTTCCACCACCGCGGCCGCGCGGTCTTCTTCTTCTTCCCTTTTTGCGCCCCCCCGTTCGGTTTCATCAGCCTTGGAGGAGGAGGAGGACACACCAATCTTTTCTCTCCTTTTCCATCGTCGTCACCATCATCATCATCATCATCATCGCCAAAGCCGCTTTTTTGTCGCGACGACGACGATGATGACGACGTCTTCGGCGGCGGTATAATAAAAGCGGTTTTGGTCGACGCGTCCCGTCTCGGCGGCGCGCCTCGTCTGCTCGATGATGATGCCTTTTTTTCCTTCGTTATCAGAGTCGTCGTCGTCGTCGTCGCAAAAGTCTTCTTCTTCCCTAAAGTCGTTCTCGTCGTGTTGGCGTCTTCTTCATCCATGATGATGATGATGTCGTTCTGTCGAACACCAAAGCGCGTGGTCACACAAAAGTCGTCCAAAAAAGTCGTTTTTCTCTCTTCTTTCAAAGACTTCTTCTTCTTCTTTTGGAAGACGACAAAAACGACGACGACCAAGAAGAAGACCAGCACCGACACCACCACCGCGTTGGACCGACAAAAAAGACTTTTACTACTGCGTCGCGACGCAACGATGCTTATAACAAATTATGTGAAGAAGCAACCAGCAGGTTAAATAAAATTATATACGCAACCAATGAAACCAAGTAGTGTGTCAAAATTTCTCTGGGCGGCTATGGGGATATTGACTCTGTTCGGACCTCGTGACGAACAGTATATACGTCTGCAAATGTATTCCAAACTTGGCTAAAATAGTTGGGTTTTGGAGTTGGTTGGTAAAAGACAACAAAAGCAAAAGAGAGAAGAGAAAAACAAACACATTTACAAATAAAACCCTAAACCAAAAAAAGACTCTAAACCCTAACTGAATCTCTTCTCCAATCAAAACGGAGTCTTTTGAGTCCCTCTCTCTTCTTTTCTCTTTTGAACACCATTATTGACAGATTTCGACTTCAAACCAACACAAAAACACACCTCCCTCTTTGCGCGTCGTTGTCTTCTTCTTCTTCTCGAGGAGACTTTCTCGAGACTTTGTCTGACCGAGAAGACGACGACGAGAGAAAAGGGGAAAAGAGGGGAGTGGTGGTGCCTTTTTTTTTTGCGAGGAAGAGAGAGAGAGAGAGAGAAGGCGAGACCACACGTCGTCGCGCATTCAAAAGAAGAGAGAGAGAGAGAGAGATTCGAAAAGAGAATTGAATTGTCCGTACTACTCATAATAAAGCGAAGAAGAAGAAGAAGAAGAAGAAGAGTCGGCGTGAGAATAGAATCGCTCTCCTAAAGCGAAGAAAAAGAAGAAGAAGAAGAAGAAGAAGAAGAAGGACCAACGACAAAAGAAGGAACGAACTTTTGTGTGTCCAAACGAGACGAGAGAAAAAGAGGACCCCAGAGCGCTTTGAAGGAGGACGATGGCACCTCGGTCGGCGAAACGTGGGACGAAGAAGACCAATACTACTGCGAATACGCGCGACGCCAAATCATCCGCTCAACAACGACAACAACAACAACAACAACAACAACAACAACAACGGCAAAACCAAAACGTCGCGGAAGCGATGAACTCCGCCGCGCCGCCGTCGTTAGCCCAACTGCTCACCGCAGCGGGCGTTCCGGTCAACCCCACGGACGGGATGACGACGCAACAACAACTGTTGCAATTTCAGCAACAGCAAAACGCTGCGGCGAATTTCGCGGCAGCCGCCGCACTGACGTTGTCGGGGGTCACGACGCAGATGAAGTCGTACGGGAACAACGCCATGGGAGGCAGATCCTTTAGTGGAGGTCAACCGGCGAGTCCATCCTTTTGGAACCAGTTTTACGCGCAACAAGCGTTGGTCGGGAGCATTTATGGCCAACAGCAGCAACAGTTGCAAGCGGTGCAGCAGGCGTTGTCGAACGGCGGGAATTTAAACAACGAGAGATTGAGTTATTTGAGCAATTTTTCCACAGGTATGGGTGGTGGAGCGCAACCGACGATGTCAAACAGGACGCAAAGTAGCGGAGGAAATGCAATTTTCGATAACGAGGATTTGAAAGAGTTGATACAGACGGCCACGGCGGTGAGGACACAACAGTTGATGGCACAGCAGTTGCAACAGCAATTGGGAGGAGCTGGTATTGGCGAGATTAATAGCACCGATGCCACGAAGAAGAAGAAATTGTCCAACGTGAGCACGAAGAAAGCGCAGAATTATAATATTAATAACAACAACAACAACAACAAAAGGAAACAACCGGATTCAGCCGGACAGCAACAACCCGGATCGAGAGGAACCTCCGCGTTTAGCCCGTTTGCAAACTCCGCCGGCGACGGTCACAACGCCCACTTGAAGAAACACGCCGGCAGGAAGAAAAATAGCAGCAACAGTAAAGACAACAAGAAAAACAGCAACGATAAAGCGACGTCGCAGGAGAAGAAACCAGGACGAGGGAGAAAAGCGAAGAAAGAAAAAGTGACGAACCCGAAAACTATGCAACTAGCCGAAGCCGCGGTGAGCATAGAAGGAGAACGGAGCAACATAATGGACGACCGAAACATTTTAGCCGAGGTTATGAAATTGCAACAAGGATATCTCCAAGAAACTCCGGAGGAACGAGAAAAGAGAGAAAAAGACGACGCGGCGAAGAAAATGAAACAGTTGAGCACGAGAGGGCACACGGCGCGAGCGACAGAGAAAGAAGAGCTGTATAAATCCATTGTCGACGTCGACGGGAACTTGTTGAAGCCTGACGTTTTGGAACAATTCGAAGCGAATGCGAACAAAATGAAACAACTGAACAAAGAATACGAAGAACAAAAGAAACATTCGGGATTAGGAGGGAAGAAAAACGGCGGCGCGGGCGTCTCGGATTTGGCGCAAGCCACCGCACAGAAAATCACCGGTGCTTCCGACGGCGTCATGGCAAAAGTCAGAGATATTTTAGATGAAGAACTTTCGGACGCGGAAATGGACATCGCGGAAGGCGACGAGACGGACGAGCTCGACAGCGAAGCGGCCAAGGCGAAGAACGCGGGGAAACTCAAAGAGAAAAAATCGGACTCCCTCGCAGAAGCCGCGGCGAAGAAGATTATGGTAAATGACGACGGTAAAGATATCAAAGTTCGCTCGCGATCGTGGTCGCAAGAAGAAGACGATCTGGTTCAAGTTTTAGTTTCGCAAGTCGGGCCGAAGAAGTGGGCGTTAATCGCCAATCAACTTTCCGGGAAGACGCAAAAACAAGCGTACGCGCGATGGAGAGATTATTTACAACCCGGTTTAACCTCTCGTCCGTGGACGAGATGGGAAGAGAATCACCTCTTGGATTGCCAAGCACACATTGGCAATCAATGGGCCATCTTGGCCAGGTTTATGCCCGGGCGCTCACCAAATGCCATCAAAAACAGATTCCACGCGACGAAACGGAAAATGGAACGGCAAACCGGCACGTTTACGAACAAAAAGAGGGACTTTTCCACGGAAGAAACCAAGGCTTTGAAGACGTCGACACAAGAGATGGACGAGGAAATCAAGCCTACGGCGGATGAGAAAGAGGACACAAAAGCGACGACGACGACGACGACGACGACAAAAGCACCCGCGGAAAGAAGAGAAGGAGTCGCGAGCGGTAAAAAAGGAAAGAAACAACGGCCGCCGCCTCCGCTTCCCGCGAGAAAATCCCTTCGCTCTCGCAGCCAAGACACGACGTCCGCCGGAAAGAAGACGTGACGCGCGCGCGTACCTCGAAAAAAAGCTGTACGCATAGACGCGCGCGCATCGCGAACGGACACAACTCGCGCGTCCCCCCGCGTTTTGATCGAGCATACTTTCAGAGCCCCCCCCCTTCCCTTACCGTTGGGCGGCTCCGTGTAAAATGAGGCATTGCTACTAGTGTGTATACGTGCGACTCTTTTTTCCTCTCGCTCACATCGTCATCGTCTCGTCATCTCTTTCGTCGTCGTTCTGGCATAGGCGAAGACTATAGATGGATTTTTGACCAAGGCGCTTTTGAGAGTCGACTTTTTCTTTCTTTTTTTGCTTCAAAAATTCTTCTTCTTCTTCTTCTTCTTCTTCTTCTTCGTGTCATTCCCCTCACAAAAAAATCGCGATCATCATCATCATCATGTCGACGCATCAAAAAAGTCGTCGGTGTTCTTCTTCCGCTGCGTCGATGATTGCGTCCGCGTTGGCGGTGGTCGCGTGGTGTTCCTCGTCTTTCGGTGCGTTCGTTTTCGTTTTTGGCGTGTTTCTTCTTCTTCTCCCTTTCGTAAGAGACATGTTCGTTTTCTTTCTTTCGTCAAAATGAACCCAATCGTCGAGACGTGTCAAAGGTGTTCGTTTCCTCGTCGCAGCACTCCCAAGGGCCCAAAGCCGTGCGTCCCAACAAGCGCTGACCCGAGACGTACCACCTCGCGTCGTCGTTTATGTGTGTCTCTTCTAAAACCCAACAACAACAACAACAACAACAACAGTCGCCGCTGCGGTCGAATCATCATCGCCAGAAACCGGAAGGACGAATTCGAAGCCTCACATTTTAACCGATATTCCAGATGCATCCGCATCGGTGGACACGACGGTTGTGTTTCCTGGATTTGGAACGGATTTGCGATTCCCGGCGGCGGAGGACGTCGTCGCGTTACTTGGCATCCGAAACGTCGGGGATTCGAACATCGAGTTACAAACGATAGCTGGATCGGTGAACGCACCTCAAGCGTTTCACTATTTCGTGGCGAACTTTTCGAAGTATGAGTTTAATAATAACTTTGGCGAAGAAGAAGAAGAAGAAGAGTTCGCGGCGTTCAACCCGAAGATTGGAAGCGAGAAGTTGTCGATGAAACGCTTAGGCGCGAGCGGGACAGGAGTCGCGAAGAATGTGTACACGAGTAAAGAACAATCAGTGGTGAACGCGGGGAGAGAGTTGACGGTGCCCTATTCGTTCCAGCTACCAACGCCGTTAGCTGGGATGGATTTTACGTTAGCGTTGACGGCGTTTTATCAAGAAGACGGGGAACAATACGCGACGACGTTTTTTAATCACACGGTGAGAGTTTTGGATCCGAACGTGGCGGTTGATTTTCAGTTGACGTTCGTGTACGCTGTGTTGGGGAGTTTTGCGCTTGGTATTGTATATTTGGTGTTGAAAGTGCTCGGGTTAGACGCTTATTTACCGTTTATCGGAGAAAACGCGATTGAGGCGAGCAAGAAACAGAAGAAGAAGACGCACGAAATTAACATGGCCGCGGCGAGGGCAGAAGCGGCGAAGAAGATGAACGGCCAGGAAGGTAGCGTTACTGGTAATATGAGTAAGAAGAGTGGGAACAAAGAGGACGATTGGCTCTCTGGGACGGCGTTTACGAACCCGAGTTCGTTCTCGACTGGAGCAACGAAACCGAAGAACCGAAGTAAAGGAAAAGGCGGGAAGAAGTAATCATTTTTACCTTCAATAATATTCGACTAAAAATCAATCAATCGATCAAACGCACTTTTTATCAAACGATTAAGAAGAAGAAGTCACCGCGTGCATGGCTTGCGCTAACCTTTCGACCGTCTTGCTCGTCACTCCCGCCATGGAGATTCGTCCGTTCCTCGTCATGTAAATGTGATGCTCATCCTTCAATCTATCCACCTGTTCGGGAGTTAAACCAGAGTAGCAAAACATGCCAATCTGATCGGTCACGTGCTTCCACCTCAAAGTGCTTCCACTCTTCTCCAAAGCCTCTCGCAATTTCGACCTCATGTCGATAATTCTATCTGCCATCATCTTCACCTCGGTTAACCACAACGCGTTTAACTTTTCGTCGCCTAAAATCGTAGACACCAAATTCGCGCCTTGCAACGGCGGCGACGAATACATCGCTCTCGCAATCACTTTCAATTGCGACTCGACGACTTTGGCTTCCTCTTTCGACGCGCACACCATGGACAATGTCCCGACTCTGTGTCCGTACAACCCCATATTTTTGGCGAAACTTTGTGCCAACGCCATAGCGTGCCCATCTCTCTTGAACATTCTCAACGCGAACGCATCCTTATCGCAGTCGCCACTGGCAAACCCTTGGTAAGCGCTATCCAAAAACGGAAACAGGTTCTTTTCCTTAAACAATTTCGAGATTTTCACCCATTCATCTTCGCTCGGATCTACGCCGGTTGGATTGTGCGCGCACGCGTGTAAAAGCACCACGTCCCCTTCCTTCGCCTTCCCCAAATCCTCCTTCAACCCGTCAAAATCCAATCCTCTCGTCTCCGCTTTGTAATATCTATACGATTTCGTCTCCACCCCGGCGTCGCGGAAAATGTTCAGGTGATTCGACCACGTCGGGTCTGGAACGTAACACACCGCGCCTTTCTTAAATCGAGCGATGAACTCCGCGAACAAGCGACACGCGCCCGTGCCCGATAATGTCTGAACTCCCGCAATCGCGCTCGCGTCTCCGACGTCCTTCCCGTACGCCAGACGTACACTTCTCGAAATGTATTCGTTATCCCCTTGCGTCGGTAAATACTCCATGTTCTTCGCCTCTTCGATCAATTTCTTCTCCGCTTGCCTCACGCATTCCAGCACCAAAGGTTTCCCGCTATCGTCCCGGTACGCGCCCGTCCCGAGGAGCATTTTCGAGGGATCCGTGTCCGCGTGAAACATTTCGGACACGCCTAAGATTGGGTCCTGTGTTGGTTTTGTGTTTCAAGCAAAAGAAGAAACAAAGGAGAGGAGGTAAACAACACACCATCGATGAGTGCGACGACGACGACAATGAAAAGAGCACACGAGTGAGCAAGTGACGACGGCTTTTGGCGTCTCTTCGTTCGTTCGTTTTCGCTTTCGACGAGAGAGAGAAAGAGAGAGAGAGAGACAGAGAGAAAAAGGAGAGGCATCCCCCATCCCGAATGGCCGGCGGCGATGACGTGGAACCCATCATCATCATCATCATCATCATCATCATCATCATCCAAAACGAACATCGACCATCATCGTTCGTACCTTTGGCGCGGCGTCCACGCGCGACCACAACGCCGCGGGGACGACCGATTCTTCTGTCGCGCCGCTCATGGTCGTTTGAAATCCTCGTCTCAAAATTCTCGACGTCGGCGGTGGCGTTTGGACACGTAGGAGTACCGCAGGCGTAGTTCCTTTTGTGCCTTTTGGACGACACCCGAGCGCAAAGACGAAAGAAACGACGAAAGCAGGAAAGGGTCCACTTTTGCGCATCAATCGGAAAGACTGTGACGTCCCGACTCTCTTTTGTTGCGGTGGTGGTCGCGCCAAACCACTTTACCCCTTTCGCGTTTTGTGGCGGCTTTTTTCGACGCTTTTCTCGAGACTTTAAGTCGAGTCTTTTGGGCATGATGGGACGCTTTCAACTATAGGGTCTCAAATTTCCAATTCCAAATGAAAGGGGAAAAAGAAGGGGGTATAAGACTGAGAGAGATTGAGAGAGAGAGACGCGAAGGAGGAGGAGGCGCGTCAAAAAGAACGACGACGACGACGACGACGTTGTTTTTTTCTGCGCGCTCTGTTCGCATCATCGACGACGACGACCGCAACGAGAGCGATACAAAAACACATCTTCTCTCTCTACATTCCCGCATTTGACATGCGAAAAAAGGCGTCTTTTTAACGCCTTCTTTTTCCCCAAAAATATAAAAAAGGAGATACCGACGACGACGACGACGACGATGCCACGCGTGGTGGCAGCCGCCGCGCAGCAAAAGACCAACACCACCGTCGGCGCCGCGCTGCTCACGGACCGGGCGAGTCGAACGCTGATCGAGACGCAATTGCGCGTGGCGCTGGACGCGGTGTGCTATCAGAGAGGTGCGAGAGAAAGACGACGTGGAAACGACGGACCTTTTTTTTTTCTTTCGCGACGACGTTCGATTTTGAATTTTGAAACCCGCGCAGTCGATGATGATGATGATGATGATGATGATGCGCGACTTTGAAATGCAAACGTCTCGAGACCCCCCGCTGGTGCGCAACACGATCGATGCGGCGAGGAGTGAGTAGTGTTGACGCTCGATTTGGAAGAACGCGCGTTTTCGTGGTGTTGCCTTCTCGCGCGTCGAGCGTTCTGACTCGACGAGTCTTTCTCGTTTGTTTGTTTCTTTCTCTCCCCCAATTGAAACGCGAGAAAACAGGTCTGTTTGATGCCAACACGCATTTCTTAGAGAAGAATCGAGACGCCGCGCACGCGCCGAACGTGCCGAAAATGCTCCGAAAATGCGCGAAATCAAAACGGTTACTCGATGCGTTAGAACACGGCGTGTTTGATGCGCTCAAAAAAGGGTATTTACGATCGGTGGCGTTAGTTATATCGCATCCAGAAGATCACTCTACGCTATTGGAGGAGTATTTGTTTACCGTCGAGTACGACGGAGCAAAGAGAGCGAGGTTGTTAGCGACGGTGAAAGACGCACAAAAGGAGATGGGTAAGACCACGAAGAAAGACGAAGCGAGGCTTACGGATCCTAAATGGATAAGGAAAAACGCAATCGCGACGACCAGGACACTTTTATCGTTAATGAGAACGTTGGACGCGTTGCCGGATGGAAGCGCGGCGAATTTAAATTTAACGTACACGGAGGAAACACCAGCGACGTACGAACCTCCATTTTTTCAAGCCGCTGATGATGCGACGGTGGATGAGAATGATGATTTTTACCACGATGGATCGAAAACGTGGAAGAGTGACCCGTTTACGATGGAGCTCGGGAAGATTGAAACGAAGTATCACTCGATGACGGTGAAGGCGTCGAGCGCGTTAGATCCACTGTTGGAGGAGGAAGACGAAGAAGAGGAAGAGGAAAGAGAAGACGACGTTGTGATCGAGGAACAGGTGAAGTCAGACGTAACTCGAAAAACAACGGCAGGGAATGATAAGAAAGAGAAACGAAAACGAGCAACACGTTTGCCCCGCAAAAAACGGTACCCAGAACCGGAAATCATGAAAATTTACGGCGGTATCGATCCCAACGCAAACGCGGTTCCGGAAACGCAATGTGACGACGCGTTTCTGGTGGCACACACGCCGGTGGCGAAGAGGAAACGCGACCAATCGCCAGAATCAAAACCCAAATCCAAACGTGTTCAGCCACAAAAGGCATCGACGACGCCAAAGCAGGCGTTAGCTTCGCTCAAACAGTACATAGAAACCACATGTCGAGGCACGTTACAGGGAAAGTGGATTGCAAAGGTCACTCGACGCAAGACCGGGAGAGACGCTGGCCACCACGATGTAACCTATTTTGACCCGAACGGGAAGAGATATCGCTCTAAAATCCAAGTCGCGAGAAGTTTGAACTTACATCCCGTCAAGTGATGAAAGAAATTGAAGACTGAGTGAGAGAGAGAGAGAGAAAAAAAAGTAATAATAATACAAAATATACACCTAATACCTAATACCTAGTAGTAATCGATGTCAATCGCTTGAGTCCTAACGACGCGTGCGCGCCTGAATTGATCAAAATACAGTCTCAATAACAGAGTTTGACGAGAAAGATTGAAAGAAACACGCGCTCTAAATCTAGTATGTAGATTACAAATATTTTACGAACGCTGGGACGCCTTCACTAATTCTTCGCAACGACATGACCGCTAAGAGCAAAATGTCCGCCTTTGATTGACTTTCTTTCTTTTTCCCGAGGATTCTCATCCCGTCGTCCGTAGTTAACACGTCGCCTTGGAATCGTTCGTCCATACCAGTGACGAGCATATCTTTCACTTCTCCCGGTAAATCGATGATACAATCGATGTACCCTGCTCTATTCTTCACGTCCGAACTCACCGCGATGACTTCTTTGACACCTAATTCAGCCGCAGCGTATGCGATTTCGCGTTCGAGCAAAGCACACGAGGTAAAGCTGTCCGTCACTTCACCGAAATGTTTCAACAAACAATGCGAAGCGATCGAAAATTCACGCGCAGTTTTTGCCTTGAACACAATATTTTCAGCCGTTCGTCTAGCCTTATCCATGGCGATGTAGGCGGGAGAGATGGACAAGTCGTCCGTCGATTCGCGAACTTCAGTCGTAACGAGCACGGTGTCGTCTTCAATATCCGGATTCTTGTCATCCAAAACGAGCATTTTGTGTATGATTTTCACTTCACCGGGAAGGCATGCTTTCAATCTCATCATTTCAACGCGCTGCAATTGGGAATAGAGCAACTCGAGGTACAAATCCGCACCTACCGAATCGACTTCGCCGGATTGTTTCTCACCGAAGAGAGTACCGACGCCCCGAATGGACATGTCTCTTTCCGCCAACTTGAAACCTTCACCTAATCCACACGACTCTTCCAAAGCTAACAAACGCTCTTTCGCTTTCTCATTCAATGATTCAGGATCTTGACCGTAAAACATCCACGCGTGCGCTTGACGGTCGGCGCGACCTACGCGACCACGCAACTGATACAGAGATGCTAAACCGAACGATTGCACTTCTTCGATGATAATAGTGTTGCAATTCGGAATATCTAAACCAGACTCGACGATAGTCGTGCACAACAAGACATCAGCCTCGCCGTTGGAGAACTCGTCCATGACCGCATCCAAGGTATCCCCATCCATTTGTCCGTGCGCTTCGATCACTCGTAAGTTTGGCAAAATGCCAAATAATCGTTTGCGCGATTCGCCCATCATCATGATTCTAGGAACGATGTAATAAATTTGCCCACCTCGATTGATTTCGTATTCAATTGCCTCGCGAATTTTATCTTCATCCATCGGTAACAAATTGGTTCGAATTGGTCGACGTTCTGGTGGTGGCGTTTGTACCAAACTCGCGTCGCGGAAACCCGAGACGGCCATATGCAACGTTCTCGGAATGGGTGTCGCCGATAAAGTTAAAACGTCCACGGTAGCTTTCAACGCGGAAATTTGATCTTTATGTCTCACCCCGAACCTTTGCTCTTCGTCGATAATTAACAAGTCCAAAACGTCGTATACTTCGGTAGGTAAATTCAACAAACCGTGTGTACCAACGACAATTTGCGGTTTGCCCGAGTCTCTTTTGATAAAGCTCTCCAAAATTTCTTTTTGTTCCTTTGCCTTGACGTGCCTCGTGAGAAGATTAACTTCTACGCCTAAATGTCGAAATCGCGCGGCGACATTCGCGGCGTGTTGCTTTGCCAAAACGGTTGTTGGCGCGAGAATAAACGAATTCTTCCCGGAAAAGCACGCTCGGGACATGGCTCTGAAAGCAACCTCTGTTTTACCGAAACCCACGTCGCCGACGATGATTCTATCCATCGGCGTGTCTCGAGTCATATCCTCGTTGATATCCTCGATAGCAATCTTTTGATCGGGAGTGAGCTCAAAACGAAAACCTTCGGCAAATTTAGCCTCCTCTTTTGGTTCCGGTACCTTATATGGCGCTCGAACGCACTGTAATCGTTGCAAATACACACACATTTGGTGCACAACCAAATCGCGGATTTGTTTTTGCATCTGCGCTTCTTTCGCTTCCCACGACCCGAGTTTGTCGTACAGCTTTGAAAGTCTCGGTGGCTTCACCTGCGCACCAGGACTGGCGTATCGATATAATTGCATGGACGCTTTCTTTGGTTCAATTTTCGCGGTATCGTCCGCGAACTGAATGAACAAGAACACTTTCCTTATGCCTTCGTTTCTCCCAGTCTCCCCATCTTCATGGTTGATCGAACGCATACCTAAAAACTTCCCAATGCCGTATTTGCGGTGAACAACGTATTCTCCGGCGACTAATTTGAACGGGTCGATGGAATTATTCGCTAAACCGTGTGTACTGTCGTTGTATCCTTCCAAAACGCGGTTGTTTGCTTCTAACGCGTAGCCGATTTCGTCGAGCGCGTCTCGCACGTCCGCGTTGTGCATCAACTCTTTCAACCCATCTTGTTTCTTTGAATCTGATGATCTTAACTTCGTTTTTTCGACGTCGACTATGTTTGCCGACATTGTCGCCATGGCGTCTAACTTTGTCTTGTCTTCACCTTCGTTGAATGAACGCTTCACAGCTCTCATACCTCTTTGCCTTCTCTCGGTGAATAACCGACGCAAACGTTCGCTCGCTTTCTCTTCGTTCGTATTGCTGCCATCATTATCACTACTGCTGCTGCTGCTACTACTACTACTACTACTACTACTACTACTACTATTACTACTACTACTACCACTAGCGTTGTTATTACTATCCTCCTGCATCTTATTCTCTTCGAACATTCTCGCTAACTTTGTCTCCGGATCCGAGGACGCTTTCAACCTCTCCAACTTTAACCGTTCTCTCAACGTCTTGAATGCCTTTTCAAAATCCTTCACGAATTCCCGCTCGTTTTGCTTCTCTCTCGCTTCTCGCGATGGATTATATTTCGGTGCCACAATGTGTGAAGACGGTGACGATAAAGGCATCATCGCCGTCACCGACGAACCACCTTCGCCACTTTCGTTGACTACTTGAGAACCTCGTTTTGATTTCAATGCGCTACTCTTCCTTTTCACTACTTTTTTTGACGAAGACGCGGTGGCATCGACGGCGCCACTACCTCTTCGGACCACGCGGCGTCGTACTTTCGCCCGTTGAACTCTCAGTTGAGGAGATGGTGGACGAGTAGGAGGAGGAGCGGCGTTCACCGCGGTCATATCTTCTCCTTCACCATCTCTTTCGCCATCAAAACCGTTCACGCGCGACGCGTTGTCATCATCGTCTTCGTTCGCGCCCTCCCCATTGTTCCGATTCGAGTTATTCTCTCGACCACGCGTGTGTACGTTCTCGTTCTCGTCATCATTCACGAACGTCATCATCGCGCTCTCCCTCTCTCGTTTCAACTCCACCAACAAACGGTCCACGAGTTCTTGCTTTTTGCCGTATTTTTTCAGATTTCGTTTTTCCAGTTCGAGCTTTAAATCGGCAACTTTTAACTTCGAGAGTTGCTCTCGCGTGCGCGTGCCAACAAAGTCGTCCTCGTCCTCGTCCGACGTCAATCCTCCTCCTCCCGGTGGTGACGTCGTCGTCGTACTCTTGGCCCCCGCGACGACGATGTTTTTTGCGTCAAAGTCTCTTTGATGAAGAAACAAAGACAAAGTCGCATGTGTTCTTCGGCGCCGACACAAGGGACGACCACCACCACCACCCGCAAAGAGATCATCAAAGCGAGGTGTTCGCGACGACGATGGCAGCACTCCAAAGACGACCGCGGCGCGCATCATCACGACGAGCTCCAGCAGGGGCGTCTCTCTCTCTCTCTCTCTCTCTCTCTCTCTCTCTCTGTTTGTCTGTCTTTGCGTGCGCTTCGCGTGCGTTCACGTGCTTTGTGTATGCGCTTTGATACAAAATACAATGCGGGAAGAAAATCGACCGGTCGATTTCGCCGCCAAAAAACTCGGCATTATTTTGAGACATCATCATTTTCATGCCGTCTCTGTCGTCCGTCGCTGTGTTCGCTGTGTCGACCGACCTCCGCTCGGACGCGAACGTCGTTTTCGCGGCGCGGACCAGGAGAGGTTTTGGGACGAAGGGAGGAGGGACGACCACCTCGACGGCGCGAGGAGGAAGACGACGACGACACGGCTCGAGAGTTCAAGCGAGAAAAGGCTTGCTGGCGGAAAGGTTTGGGGAAGACGAGACGGATAATAAAGTCGGAGAGGACGACGAGGACGACGACGAACGGGAGTGCTCGTGCGGGAGCGGGGAGACGTACGAAGCGTGCTGCAAACGCTTGCACGAAGGAGGCATCGCGAGAGACTCGAGCCCAGAATCGATCGTTCGAGCCCGGTTTACGAGCTACAAAGAAAATGCGCCGTCGTTTATCGTGAAGAGCACGCACGAGGAGAGCCCAGATTTCGCGAAGAGAGACGCGAAGGATATGGCAAAGGCGAAAGCGATGCTGGAGTCAGACGCGAAGGCAACGGCAAAGAAGATACGGTTTCTGAGCTTGAAAATTATCAATAAAAGTAACGTGGACGAGAATGAGAGCGGGGAAGCGTTTGTGTCGTACGAGTGTGCGTTCGACGCCGGAGAGAAGAGGGTGAAGAAGTCGAGGGCGAAAGCAAAGACGCTAGCGGAAAGAGCGAGATACCGTAGGGATAAAGAAGGGAAATGGAAATACGTGGAAGCATTGCAATTGAACGATAACGTGTTGAGTGCGGATGGTTTCGACGATGGAGGGCATAACCGAGGGAAATCATCTTTTAGGAATGGGAATTTAGGTAAGATTTTTTAAAAACCTTATGCGCTGTTGTTGTTGTTGTTGTTGTTGTTATTGCACGAATGTGTATGTGCACGGTGCATGTAGTATGTGTAAAATCAATCTATCACCTCGTAATCTTTCGAACGAACGACGAACGCGTCGAGCGTTGTCACCGTTGTCATCGTTGCCGGTGCTGATGTTGTTACTGCTCGAGGCAACGGTGGTGACGGCGCCTGTTTCACTCCGCCGATTGTCACCATTTCCGCTCGCCTGGTTAAGCACGCTTTGCGCATTTGCGGGTTCAAGCACGTCTTGCATTTACCGCATCTTTCACTCGATTTAATCTGAGGGAAGTTCATTTGTTTCTTTGCTCGCTTTTGCTCGCTGTTGTTTCCACTGTTGTTCTTATTCTTCACACTTGTATTGTTCTGTTGCTCTTTCTCGACCGATTTACGTTTCAAGTACGAACGAAAGATGTCGTTATTAAACGGTGTTGCTGGCGGCGTTGGCTCCCGATTGATGGCAATCGATATCGCCGTCTCCACCGGACGTTTTTTCTTCGGTCTCCCCAATTTTGGCGATTTGTTATTACTCGCCATCGCTGCCGCGCTTTTTTCTGGGTGCAACAACGGACTCGGAAAGTCAAATTCGCTGAACTCTTGACCGGTTGAAGCTACTGGAACGACTGGACATATCCATTTCGGCAACTCTCGTGGGTACCCTGTGCGTCGTTCCCACGCGCGAATGCATAAGACTTGGTGGTTGAACAAGCGCGTGACTTCCGTTCTCGTCATGCCTCGAGTGACTGAACCGATGGATGCGCCAAGTAGAATGACTATTTTCGGTGATGTTTTGAGAATGTTGATGTCAACATTAACAGGTGCAGCCGCTGAGCGAAGGTCAAGGAAGACTTCGTTCACTTGGAAGTACGTGCCATGCAGTGGGAAGCTGCGTTTACAGGCACACAAGGCGGTGACGAAGAAGACGCATTTGATTGAAGGAGAGGGAGGAGAGGAGGGAGGAACAGCGCTCGAAAAGATTACATCTTCTTCACCATTTTCTTTCGTGATGTTAGTGTTTGCATTTTCCATGATGGTATCATCACTTTCTTGCTCTTCCTTGGACGGCGAAGTTTTATAGACACGCTCGAAATCTCCCGCTTCTCTCGGAGCTGCGATGACGCAAAAGCGACGCGCGTCGTCGCATGCGCCAATTATAGACGTTGGATGCAGTGAGAGTGCATGCAAAAGTTCTTTCGGGACGCACTCGTCTGGAACACGCCATCCTTGCACCTCTGAACGAAACTGAGCGTTTGTAAACGAAGATAAATCTTCGATTTGATTTTGCCGATTAGGGGTTAAAAACGCCTCCTCCTCTTCAGTGATGTTGGTCGTCGTTGCCGCAGTAGTAGTAGTAGTAGTAGTAGTAGCATTGAACTTTGCAAACCGCGGATCCTCAACTTCCATCAAAACTTCGTCTTCGGCTTCGCTTTCAAACGCCGCGGCGTCTTTCAACACTCTCTCGTCCACTTCGGCAACCGCTTCCATCGCCTTCGTTTTTGCCTCGGCTAAAATGCCAAACGCGGCGGACGCTCTCTCAAGATCGTTCCGATTTTTGTCCGGATGGCATACCTTTGACAACGATTTGAATTGACGCATGATCATCGCTGCCACTGCGCTTTTGTTTTCTTCGTCACCCTCGTCAGAGGAAACGTCATCGGAAGATAGGAGTAAGAGGACGCGCATGGCTTTCTTGCCTGCGGGTTTGCCCAAATCAGTCCAGATCTTACCGGCGGCAATGATTGAATCCATCGTTTCCGCGACGTTGTTTGCAAACGCGTCGTTTTGAGGAGAAGAGGGTGATGGCGAAGGTGATCGCTTTGGAATTGGAGAAGAATTATCTGTTGCTGGTACTTCTGGATAGTGATTTTCATTCTGCTCCTGATGCCGCTCTTGTGCTTTCGCATGCTCAACGAAGTCTTCAACCGTGAGGACATCTGCAAGCTTATCGGATGACTCCGTGGGACTGCTGAATCCATCTGGACTGGACGGTGATTCTATGCTCGAATTTGACGGAAAGATTTTTCCAATAACATTGTTGTTGTTATTATTATTATTATTATTATTATTATTATTATTATTATTCGTTGCCGTTGGTGTCGATGGCATCTTCAGCGACGAGACCCCCAACGGCGACGCCAAGCCGATATCTTCGATATCTTCGATTGATTTAGGCGTCGTTTGTTGAGCCTTAGTGAGATCAATCGTTTCTATTTTCTTCAGTGGTAGTGGCGGCGGTGGCGGTGATGGAGATTCCGCGGCGTTGACCTTTGATGCCGGCGTGTATACTCCGACGTTATTCATATTATTATTCCGTCGTTTTCCACCAACCTTGGCATATTCGCAATCGGAGTTCATTGGACAACTCGCACAATTCGGATCGCGCTTCGCGCAAAACACCTTCCCAAGCGTAATCATGTGATAATGTAACTCATATAACATCGTCACGTCGAATGTATTTAACCTTTCGCTTAAGAATTCGTATACCGATTCTTCCGGAGCGTACTGTTCAAGAAGTTCGAGTTTGAAATCGTCTTCGAGTGGAACCCAACCTAAGCGAGCCATGATGCGTCCAACGTTGACATCTACCGGGAAGTCTCTGTTTTCCAACGAGAGTAAGTTTACGCACGCGGACGTCTTTGTGCCCATGCCTTCAATTTCATTGAGGTAGGCACTTGCTTCTTCCGTAGATGCATCGCGAAGGAACTCGAGCGATAGCACCCCACGTTCATCAAACACTCGTCGAAGAATTTTCTTGATTCGATGTGCGAGCATGGAGTGCATGCCGCGACATCGAATACATTCTATGATATCGTCAATCGAGGCTTTGTGTAAGACGCTATGCCAATCAACACAATCGCAAACTATTACCCCGTTATCGTTATTGTTGTCGCAAAACATATCTTGACGATCTCGAGCAGCTTGCGCGAGCGCTTTCAATTTATCTGTCCTTTCTCTTCGCTCGCGTCTGTTCAGTTCTGCCCTCGAGGCAGCTTGTTGCTTCGACGCTTCTCTCTCTTCTCTCAATTTTGCTTTCTTTTCACGCATTTTTTTAACTTTCGCTTTTTGCTCTTCGTCTTCTCTCCGTAAAGTTTCCGCTTCCCGGACGAGTTCGTCGATATCGTCATTCAACATTTCCTGCGGCTTGTCGCACGCATTGTATCTTTTATCGAAGCTTCGGGAGCAGGTCCAGTTCAAGTATTCTACTTCCACGCTCGGTGTCTTGCCATGAGTGAGTAGTGAGTCTGCTAACGCTTTGGGTATCCGTCGCCACTTACTGCATTCCTCGTTCGAACACTCGATCCACGCCTCTTTCTCGCTGAATCGGCGCTTCGTCAACGGCGTTTTGGAAAAATCGTTCCACATTTGTCGCTCGTTGTAATAAAGTTGCTCTAGAGGAGACATAACGGGTAATTCAAGAATAACAGAAGACTCATGAACTTCGGCGTATTCATAGATCGATGAGTTACCGAGCTCGAACGAGCAAGAATCGATTTTTGGAACACTGCGACAAAGAAGGAAGGAGGGATGCTCGGCGTCATTTTTATCACCGTCAATCTGCATGCGCTCAATCATTTTCGCCAAGGCTGTTGCTTCCTTTTCATTTTCTCCACCTGCGTTTAGCATTTCTACAACGTCTTCCGCTGAATCTCTTTCGGATTCTCCCGAAACGATGCGTTCAATTGCTTTTCGTACCAACTCGCTCGCCGCTTGTGCGCATTCCTGCTCGTATCTCTCTCTGTCTTTTTCAATGACCGAATCGATGGCATTTTTTACCAAAGATTTCACTCTTACCGCTCTTTCGACGCGTTCTAAATGATCCCTTCGCGTTTCTTCTGTTACAGGGAACTTGGCCATTAAATTTAACATCGCAGTTGACGATAAAACGTCCGTCACGTTTTGTGTTAAATTCGCGCCTATAACTGAGTCGAGGACGGAACCGCCCCACGAGACATCCAAAGGCCTGTGGCCGAGTGTTTTGCGTGATTTACGAAGAAACTCGCCAATTTTATCGCGCCATACCCTTTTTTCGTCGTGACCAAACTTTTGAATAGCGAGCTGGCGCCCTTTCCAGATTTTCGGGATGACGTTTTTCTTCTTCGATTGCTGCTGTGCGAGAGGCGGTGGCGGCGCTCGCCTTCGCGGCATGTTACGAAAGAAGATATCGTCCGAGTCCGATTCGCTGCTGCTAGTGCTGCTGTCGGATGAGAAGTAATCGTCGTACGGTTCGCGTGGTCGCGATTCAATTTCTGGATTTGGATGTCGCCATCTTTGTTGTACTTCTTGGATGTTTTCAAAGTCATTGCCGGATCGGAACCAACCTCGTTCGCCTGGCGTTCGGGGACCGCTTCGCTTGGATTTTGCGAACCACGTGACCTTTGGTTTCATGACATCTTTAACCGCGGGTGGTGGTGTGGAAGTTAAACGAGACGAAAATACCGCTTCCCTAGCGTAACTCTCAAACGCGTTTCCATCCCAAACTAAATCTGAGGCGTTTGTGGCGAGTTCTTTTCGTGGAAACGGCGTGATGCGATGGACAAGAGCTTCGCTCGACTCGACGACGCGATCGATGGCTTCTTTAACGAGCGTGCGAATGATACACGCTTCGTCGTCGTCTTCAACGCGTTCAGGACTGTTTGTATTTTGCCGCGAGCGTTTCGATGGCCTCGGTGGTGAATTCGTGATAAGAAACCACTCGTCTTGTATCTTTGTCGCTGAAACGAGATTTTGTACTTGACTTTTCGCCTCGGCAAACAGGTTTTGATACATTTTTATAGTACCATGCGCGGGTACGACGGATGCATCTAGAGACCTCAAAAAGTCTCTGTAAATATCTTTTTGTTCGCTGACTGCTTTGGGCATGTGCATCGTACTTATCTTTTCGATTTTATCCAAAATATATTCCTGTTTCCTCGCGTTTGCGTTTTGACACGTCTCGCGAAGATTCGCCAAATTTGAGCCGACCCAATCGTGAATGGTGTCGAGGACATCCATAAACGAATAAGAGGACGACGAGGGTTGCACTTGCATTTGAACAACTTCAGGTTCGTCATCCTCTTTTTCCTCGTCTTTATCTATTGCTAACAGTGTCTCGCGTTCTTCTTCTTCTTCTTCTTCTTTACTCTTACTTTTCAAAAAACGTATGGGATGCGCTCTTACTTTTGGTTTTCGAAAATTCACCACCGGCGCTAACCGTCTCGCGACGATCGTTTTCGGCACAAAATCACGCCTTTTCTCCTCTCTTCTCTTCTTTCTCGCCAATGCTTTCATTCTTTTCTTCTTCTCTCTCTTCGATTTTTTCGTCTCGTAATATTGCGTCAAATCGTAAAACTCTTTCGTAATCCTAACTTCCTCCTTGTCCTCGATGCCTTCGAATCCCCATCGAGCGACATTAATACCTTCAATCAGCCTCGTCAATCGTTTAAACCTCGATTCAGTTTTTATCCTCTTATAATCTTTGCTAATGATCGACTCTAAAACCACCGCCGGTCTTCTGTGACCATCCTTCGACCTTTTTCCGGTATAAACGGTCGTCGGCACTGGATTCATCTTCAACCACTCCGCCTCGCGAAAGGTCATAGTTTTCACTTTCGCCGCCGTTATCGGTAACGCGTCCTCGCCTCGATTGCGCAATCCCGGTCGATACGCGTTCGCGCTCGCTTCCGCTTGTCTTTTTAATCGCTCTCGGTGTTGCTGAGATTTCGTCGCGTGCTTTTCGTACGCAATAAAAACGTCCGGCGATTCTTCTGCTTCTGCTTCTCGCTTCTTCCTCTTCTTCTCCTCGTCCTCCTCCTCCTCCTCCTCAAAGTCTGTTATCCTTTCTGTTACGAAAGGTCTCGTGTCCTTTTTCCACACGTCATCAAAAGCGCGCTCCTGAATTCTCGGTTTCCCCAGTGGATCGAAGACCCTCGTCGTTTCATCCTCCTCGCTCTTTCGCCTCTCCTCTTTTTGTCCGCCTTTCCGCCACGCGCGGCGGCGACGCCGGCGACCACCACCACCACCACCTACCCGAGGCTGTTTTTTTATCGACTTTTTTAACGAAGTCATCATCATCGCGTGCGCTTTTTTTTTTGCGGCATCGTCGCTCGAGGAAGAAGAGAGCACCAACGAGCGCAACTGCCGGAAACAACACCCACCCCCGCGAAGGACGCGAACGCGCGAACGCGTCGCTGGCATGTCTGCGTTAAAAGTGCGTGTGCCTCCTCCTCCTCTCTCTCTCGAGCTTTTGCTCGACCCACTTTTTTGATGGCTTATTTTTTTGCGCTTTTTTTGGTTTAGATATTTTTTCGTTTAAGGTGTCGATTTGGAAGGTGTTCCTCTTTTGTTCTTTGCGTGTAAAGGGAAACAGGACAACGTCAGATTATGACCGCTGTAGCGACGGCGGCGGCGGCGGCCGGTAGATGGTGTTCGAGAGCGAAAAGTGTCAAAGCGACGACGTCGTCGTCGAGCGGGAGAGAGAGACGTCTTCTCTTTCGCCTCAAAAAAGTTTCGGGAGAAGAAAGAAGCATCAACTTTTTTGGCGGCGGGAAAATTGGTCCAACGGCAGCAGAGCCGACGGCTGATGACGCGCAAACGTTCAACGAGTTAGTCGCGTTAGGCGCGTGGGATAAAATCGTGCCGGAATGTAAACGATTAGCCACGATTGGTAAAATCACCGACGGTGTCTTGGGCCAAGCCTACATTGTACTGACGGCGTGTAAAGAACAAGGCGAAGACGACAACGTTCTCAAAACGCTCGAAAATATCATCCAACTCTTGACGCAAACGCTATTACAACTGGAAGCGGATTCGCCGGCGCGACGCGCTTTGGACGAAATGATGACGTTAAACCCAGACGAAGTGTTCAACGGTCGCCTCGCGTGCCAAGAAATCATCGAAAGAAACGGCTCGAACGTCGACAACGTCGTCTTGGAGTTGCAACAGTTCTTACAAAATTGCGAGTTGCAAGACGCCGCGTTCGAAAGAGATTTAGCGCTGGCGACGGAAACCGACAATCGCGAGGAGTTCGACCGTCTCACCGCCTTAGTCACCGCCAAGTTAGAGGCGAAGAGAAGAACGCTGGCGCTTTTAGGGTACATGGGTATCTCCGAATAATAAAATATTATTAGTAGTAGTAGTACTACTCCTCGTAATAAAAACCGCAGCGTACGTTTTATTCCTCTTTTTTCCTTCGATTTTGAGATTTTTTTTTACCCCAAGCGCTTTTTGGATGGTTTTGTGACCTTCCGGTGAAAAAATTCGCCAGCGCGTTTCAAAACAAAAAAAAAATTTTCGACCATAAACCCTAAACATTCAAAAAAAAGGAGCATTTTGCCCTCTGACGCGATCGCCCAAATCGCGTTGTGTGTGTCTTCATTAGTAGGAGGAAGTATATCACCACCTCTCTTTCGCGACTTTGTCCTCTCTCTCTCTCCTCTCTCTCTCTCTCTGGTCGTGTGGATCTGTATTTTTTGCGTTCGAAGTGGGGGCGTTTTTATTTTTCGTTTTCAAAGTGGTGTCCAGAAGGGGAAGGCTTTAATAACGAGAGCCTCCTTTCGAGTCGAAGAATATCTCTCTCATCAAAGAGATCCGAACGACTCTCTTACGAGGGTAAAACACGAATTTAAACGAAAAAACAACGCGTTCAATTCATTCATTCTTTCTGCGCTTGAACTCGAGGAGGAGGAGGAGGAGGAACACCAACCACCACACGCGCCACAAACGCGCGACGACGAGATGCGACGCATCACCACCAGGTTTTTGGTGGTTCCGCGCGGGACGATGGGCTACGCGGTTTTGGTACTCGCGATGATGATGATGAGCGCTTTTGGGGTGGTCGATTTTGCGTCCCGAACAACGGGGAGTTTTTTTGGAAAGACCAACGCACGGGGTGGAATGATGATGATGGTCGAAGCTGCGACGACTGGATCGGGGATGACCACAGAAGCGACCGTAGCGGAGGAGTTTAGCCCGTGCGACGCGTCCACGGCACCAAAATTTGGAGACGTTGGAGATTGTACCGCTAATTTAGTTTCGGGAGAAAGTTGCCAACCCGTGTGCAATGATGGGTATACCGTCTCTGGACCAACCAAGTGCGTTGGCGGCGTATTGCAGGCGGCGACGTGTGAATATTACTTTTGCAATTCTAATCCGGCGGAGTTTTTCAGCGATCAAGACTTGGGCGAGTCTACTACCGACAATTATTTTTGCGCGATCGAAGACACGGAGATGACGGTGACATTGAAACCACCGAACAATCAATGGTTAGCGGAACCAGACGCGCTGGAATACAAGTTAATTTGCCCGCCGGACAGAACGTTGAAGCTCGGGGATCTGAATGAAGTGCAAGCGACTTTAAACGATAAGACAGGGGAGTTTTCGTTTACGCCGGATACAAACGCGTATTCTGGGAGTAAACTGGATTTATCGTTGTTTTCGTTTTCAGTGACGAGGACCGTGTCCAACGCGGACACAGGAGCGATCGAATCGACAGAGGAGGTGGTGGTGACCGGGAGGATCTATATCGAGCCAAGAAACGACCGGGCGAGTTGGCCCTCAGATGTTGAGGAGTTGACGTATGGGCAACAAGTGAGACCGAGTAAGTTGTGCACGAGTAGTGAGAATAGTTGTGCCAACCCATGGGGGGAATATACCTTTGAAACGTTCCAAACGGCGACGTTGTACGCGTTGCCGACGGTGGCAGGCGAGGAAGCCACCACGTACATTTTGCGCGGCAATTTGAATTGCATAGACGCATCAAACGTTGTAGTCTCCACCGATGGTTTTGTCGCGTGTTCCTCAGATAATACGTACGATTTAGAAGATTTGGATGCGGACAATGATATTTTGCAATACGTCATCACCACGCAACCACAGTTCGGACAAGTAAAGTTGTCGTGCGACTATGAAGCGAACAATGGTCAAGGCGCTCAGTTGTGTGGCGAAGATGCCGGCGCGTTTGTGTATATTCCGTTCGGAAATAACACCGGTTCGTCCGATATGTTTGAGTACGTGATTAACGATATGGAAGGAGGCGGACACAACGGGTTGGATCCGCCGACTGGTTTGCCCGTCGGAACGAGAGGCGCCAATTCGGCGTCCAGACGGGTAAAGATTACCGTCGCGGAAAAGTCTTTTTTACCATCGATCGAGGGCGTGAAGGAGGTCGTCACGAGTGGTGGGAGCGAGTCGTCTACAACGGCGAATATCGTGGAGGATACAAACACGAAATTCACGGCGACTCGCGCCAACGCGACGAATTTGCCCTATGAGAGTCCCGACGGTCTTGGAGCTGTTGAAGAATCTCACTTGAGAGTGTACATTGCGCAAAACGATAAATACTTTAACATAACAGGCAACGATGTGAATGGCTACGAAACAGTTAAACATGGGAGAATTAAGTGGGAGTGTTGGGATGAAAAGTGCGCAGGCAACGTTTGCGCGCAGGAACACACCGGCACGATGGTAAATATCGACGGTCAGAGTATATACACGTGCGATTGCGATTATGAGGACGGCAACACAACGATTTTTGCACAGCCCAAGTTTTGGCAAACCTGCTCAAAGAACGAAACGACGGCTAGCAAAGCGGCGTACTTTACGTACGAACCGACCCCAGACGTCGGTGGCGTTCAGGAAGAACTTTGGATGCGTACAGGGGTTGAAAAAGACATCATAGCAAATTTCAACCACGAAACTGCTACGGTGCTCATAAACGTTGATATTTCACAGGTGGACGACGGGTCCCAACTCGGCGTGTATAGCCTTAACGATACTTTGATAACCACTCGTCCTCATTTTACTGCGCCGATGACCGCCGAAACAATCAAAGAAGATCTCACAGAGGATATGTACGCGAGTCAATGGCAAGCGTTCAAAATTAAAGCTAGTGATGATGACACGGAGAACTTGTTTATCACGTTGGTAAACGCAGACGCCATTCAAGGTACGGTGACGCATTTCATCCCCGGCGTAAAACAGGGCGATCCGACCATGGGCAAGGATCCAACCTCGACCACGTCTGAGATTAACGTCATTCCAATGGGTGGGAGCATGTCCGAAGGATTCTTCTCGACGCTTTATTATCGCGCGAAGGAGTATTGGAGAGGCCCGATGGAGACGCTCAGATTTGCCGTTTCGCAAACAGATGAATGGGAAAGCGCACAAAGCAACTATCAAATTATTGAAATCACTTTTATCACGAATTGCGCTCGTGGACACAAAAAGAACGCATTGGAAACGGAGTGCAGTCCGTGTGGCCCAGGCCAGTTCGCAAATGCAATAGATACACACTCGTGTTCGGCATGTGATAAGGGCACTTTTGCCGAGGGAATTGGCTCCGCGGTATGCGACCCGTGCTCAGTGACTTCGTTTCAACCTTCGAACGGAAAAAGTGAGTGCAAGGCGTGCCCGATGCTTTCGTCAACGGAAGGTGGGGCCATTGCTCTCGGGGATTGTATGTGCGACGTTGGGGCGTACGGGCGGGCGGCCGCCGCACAAGAGGGCGACACCTATGACAGCACGTGCAAGTCGTGCGCGAGTGTGTCTTCTGTGGGGGTTAGGTGCATTATAAAAGGTATGTTATGGCCGGAAGCCATGCCCGGATATTTCATTGATATACCGGACAACCGGACAACCTCATTAACCGTTCGTAAGTGCACGCCAGAGAAAGCATGCCATGGGAACGCGACGTTCACGGAAATCGGGACGGACAGTTACCCGTGGACCGCACAGTGCGCGGAAGGGTATGAAGATAAAGGATGCGCGCAGTGCGTCAGAAACTCTACTCATACTTACTACCGCTTGGATGACGATTGCATGCTCTGTCCAGACACGAAGTGGGAGTCGTATTTAATCTGCGTCTTGATGTTAGTTGGTTTTATCATGGTGTTGCCGATGCTCGTCAAGTTATTGAGAAGATTCAAAGCGATTTCTCTCTTGTTCGTTTTCGTGCAAATAACCGCCGTGTTATCGGACTTGGACTTCAACTGGCCTCCGATTATTCAAAACTTATATAAGTATTTTGCGATTTTCACGTTTGACATTCAGTTACTGCAACCGGAATGCCACATTCCGAAGTTTGATTTCTTCTCGCGGTATTTCGTCGTCGTACTCTCGCCGCTCGTTTTCGGAGGGACATTTGTGATTATCACCTTGGTGAAGTTTATCATCAGCCACACGATCATCAGACTGCTTCTCGCGGGTGCATTTGACTCGTGGTTCTCGTACGACACTCGCGAAGTGGACGACGAGGGTAACCGCAGAGGTAAACTCCAGAGGATGAAGGAAAGAGCGAAGAAGCTGATCACAGATCAGAAGATAAAATTGGAGGAATTCTCCGTTGGTGATCACATTCGAAAAACCATGCAAATGTTTATCCGCATCATGCTTACTTTGATGGATATTTCGTACATTTTTCTCTCGAGGGCGACGCTTGAATATTTTGACTGCGTGCCAAACGAGGCGAATGGTTTATATTATTTGGAACCTGAACCAAGTGTACAGTGTTACGATTGGGGCAATAAGGATAATACCTGGACGCGGTACTTCCCCATCGCGATGTTATTGGTGTGCATGTACCCGTTCGGTATCGTTATAACGTTTTACTTTACGCTGTATCGAATTCGGGACAGGTTGAATCGCCCAGACACGGTAAAGACGTACGGTTTCTTATACGTTGGTTATCGTCCAGCATGGTACAGATACAAGATCTTAGTCCTACTTCGCCAACTCGGCGTCGTCGCCAGTACCATGATCTGGTCGCAAGGAACGACTTCGAGTAAACTCAGTCAATCCTTGGGTTGTTTGATGACCATATTTATCGCGATGACCATTCACTTCTTTGCGGATCCTCAGGAATCCAAACGTTTGGATCGATTAGAGTCCGCGGCTATTTTCATCTCCTTCGTGAATATCTTCTCTGGTTTGATTTTCCTGACGGGAAAAGCGTCAGAAAGATTCGACGATTTTCTGTCCTGGTTCAACGCCGTTCTCATTTTAGGAGGCGTGTCTATCTTCCTCATTTACATCACCATGGAAGTCACGCCGTTCGCGGTCAAAGCCGCGAAAGGCAGCAAAGGCATCAGCGGCGTTTTATTTGGCGACATCAAAAAATTCGACGCGAATGAAAATAAAAAGACGACGCGAAAAAAATTGGAGGAACTGGATAAACGCTTATCGAAGAAGATTTCAGTTAAAGATGAAAAGCAGAAATCGTTGGAGAAGGGCCCTTCTTTGTACCGACGAATGACCTTGGGTTCGAAACGGGATATTATGACACCAGAAGAACTTCGCGCGGAAGCTCGATCGAAATTCGTCAACGCGCAACTGAAAGAAGCGAGTAAGCAAGTGCTCGATAAAACGAAAAGAGCGTATTTGCAAGAATTACCGGTCGAGGAGGATGTTTTGGAGACGTACCGAACGGAGTACGTGAATCCAGAAACTATGGATAAAGAGTTTACAGAGTTGGACGAACAAGGCGTAGACATCCAGGCACAGTGGATTATTGAAAGACATTTACCGGCGCCGTTTACTAGAGTTCAAGCGGTTGATATCTTAAAAAGAGTAAGCGATTTACTCGACCGCTCGAGGAAACGGCAGAAGTCAATACAAGGCGTCAACATGTTGGGCTCCTTGAAGCCGTCTGGCTTGTTTGCGTTGATTCGAAAAGGCGTAATTTCTAAAGTCTCGGACAACCTGATGAGAATTCGTTTAACCTCAGACGATGGGCCAAACAAAATCGTCTCGAAAGTCGTCCCGTTAGCCACGGAAAAGAGCAAATCGGGGTCGTTGCTCGTTAAGTTTTACAACTGGGCCATGGGACGCCTTGGATTCAGCGTCGCGGAGACCGCTTCGGAGAAGAAGAAACGAACGAAAGCAGCGTTCAGAAATGCTATGCAGAAACAAAAAGGCGCTGGGGTGTTGACAAGCTTAACAGAGAAGAAAGAAGGCGACGGTGAAGGAAAAACGAAGAAGCCTTCTTTGCTTGAGAAGATCAAGGCGCAGCAGAAATTGGAGGAAGAGCAGGCAGAGGCTGCGAAGAAAGCCGGCGGTGCGACCTCAAAACCGGAGACGCCGCCGGAGGCTAAGGAGAAAGAACAAGACGCACCATCAAAACAGTCGGCGGTGGGTACAAAACCTTCGGCGTTGGAAAGACTCCGTAGCGTTGCGGGTGGTAGAAAGAAGGAAGAGAAGGATACGAAGAAGGAAGAAAAGGATACGAAGAAGGAAGAAAAGGATACGAAGAAGGAAGACGCCGATGAGGAATAAAAGAAATTCTTTCGCACAACTGTATTGAAAGTATGATTCACATGACTAACATTTGTATTTGAACTATTAATTATTTATTACACATTTTATACGTATTATCGTGTATGGTACTGCTATCCATAGATACACTTGCCCTATTCTCTCGCAGCCGCCGCCAGTTTCTTGCATCTTTCGATTCCAGAACTCGCGAGAAGACTGGAAGGCGATGACCGTTTCGCGCTCTCGAAATCTTCCAAAGCCTCATCGAACCTCTCGAAATGCTCCCTACACAACGCTCTTCTCAACAAACCTTTCTCGTTTTGGGGGTCCAATTGCAAAGCTTCCTCGCAATCTTTCTCGCACTCTTGCATTTGTCCCATCTGTCGATAACATTCTGCCCGATTTAAAAACAAAGTAGCTCGAAGACTATTGCTACTACTATTATTATTATTACTAGCAGTCGTAGCACCACTGCTCTCCAAAACCTCTCCTCTCTCCCTTCTCTTCTCCTCGTCTCTCAACGCTTCTCCGTACATTTGAATTGCATCCTCAAATTTCCCACCACGAAACATCTCCTTCGCTCTCGCTTTCATCTCGAAATAATCCTTCGGCAGCGAGAGACTTTCGAGTTCCAACTCTCTCAAGAACGCGTTCGCTTGCGCGTTGGTCGGATCGTATCGCACACCTATCCGCAACGCCTCGATCGCTTCTTGCACGTTTTCGTACTTGTTTTTCTTGGTGGTGGTAGTGGTGGTGGTGGTGCTACTGTTGCTGCTGTTATCGCTCATCGCGTGTAAACATCTCGCTTTGCGATAATACCCTTTCGTCCACTTTTCGTCCAAGGTCGTGCTCGTTTCCGAGTCGAGAAGCGCTTGGGAGAAATGTTTGAGATTGAAATGTGCCGCCGCTCGGTTGGTGTACACGGCCGGGTTCGTATCGTCCATTCGAATGGATTCCGTATATTTTTCGATGGCCTGTTGCGCACACGCACGCGCGCGGAGAGAGAGAAAGAGAGAGAGAGAGAACAGCGATGATACACCCGTCGTCAGTCGACAAAGGGGGTTCGAGATATGTGCGTTTTCGTAAACGCGAATTGGAAAGCGCTTTGACAGAGAGAAAGAGAAAGAGACGTGACGGCGAGAAGAAAAAAAAATGATGCGCGCGAAACCGCAAAATCGTCGTACCTCTTCGTACCGCTCGCTCTTATACAGAGCGTTCCCGGCTTCTTTGCATCGCAGCGCGTTCTGTTCGGCGACGGATGCCATCGTGCGCGGCGTTCTTCGTCGTCTTTGAAGACAATGAATGCGGAGTAACGCATTATTATTTCCGTCACTGAGAAGAAAAAATGCGCAAAAAAAAAAGTGCCAAGAATACTACCGAATGCAAAAAACACGCGCCTCTCTCTCTACTACGTATCAATCTGTGAATGTATACAATTACACGGGGGGCTAAAAACAAGACGAAAACGGTCCTTCTGTTTTGGCTACTCAATGCTTCCCTCTCTTACTCTCTCTCTCTCTCTCTTTCTCTGTTCTATGTTCTTAGTTGTGCGTCATCAAGTCGTTCGCTTTCAAGACGGCGTGCTTGCACTTTGCCATTTTCGACTTTCGTCTCGCCCCGGTATTCTTATGCAAAACCCCTTTCGCTACCGCTTTATCGACGCTTTTCGTCGCTTCGCTGATTAATTTCTCCAACTCCGCGACGTTGTCTTCCGTGGCGGACGGTAACAACATTTCAGCTAAGGTTCGGACCTTTTTGATGCGCGTGGCGATTTCCGATTTTCGAGCCTTGTTGTACGTGCGTTGCTTTTGGGTGAGGATGGTGCGAGCGACTTTGTTTTGCTTGGCTTCGACGTGGAATTGGAAGCCGGAGACTGGCCTCGCGGTGGTCGTGGACGCGAAGGCAGCTCTGGAGCCTGTTCGTTGGTTTTGGAGGGAGAAGAGACGACGTCGCCGATGTCAGCGTCGAAACCCAATCCACGAGACGCATCCCCCTCACAAAGGAGAGGGAAAAGGATAAAGGGCGGCGAGACGCCACCAAAAAGCAGCATTGGGCACTCGTGCGCGCACATTTTTTCGGAAACCTCTTTCGCTCGTCCCCTCGCGACGCGATTGGTGGTCGAACCCACTCGCGCGCGCGCGCAAAACAATCGTTTGCGCGCGTTCGCGTCTCGTCGTGTCCACCTCTCTTCCCGCGCGCGCCTCGTTTCAAAGAGGTCCCCCCCCCCGCTTTCTTTTCCGTCAAAAACCTCTTTCTTCTTCGACGCAAATTTGTGCGAGAGAGGAGGAAAAAACGAAAGCAAAAAAAAGATGCATTCTTTCGCGCGTCGGGCGCTCTTTGGGAACGCGGCGCCGCGTCACGCGAACAAAAAAAAGGAGAGGAAGAGGAAGGGTCGAACGCACCGGTACTCGATCGGCTGGAAAGGAAGAACGGAGCAGTCGTGGGGATGGTCGCGGACATGTTTTTTTTCTTCTTCGTTTTGTTGCGTGCGCGTCAAGATGTGTGAAGTCCCTTTTTTTCTCTTTCGAAGGAAAAAGGAAAAGTGAAGCGACGACAAAAAAAGGGTTTAAGGTTTCTTCGATTTCACACCCTAAACATGGACGGGGGGATTCTATAAGGAGAGGAGACTTTGTCTTGTCCCGCTTCCTGCACAAAGCGACGCCATCGAAAGACCCCGAGTGGCCAAGAGAGAGGGAAAGAAGAAGAAGAAGAAGAAGAAGAAGAAGAAAGCGCGAACGGAAACGGTCCCGCGCGCCGCGTCTCTTTCTGCTTCGAACAAAACGATTGTGGATCGCGGGAACTTTCTTTCTTCTTTTGTGTGCTTTTCTCGTCATGTCGAGCGCGAGCGCGACGAACCAAAACGCGCTCTTCTTCGGCCTCGCTGGCTTAGCCGGGGTGGTGAAAAAGACCATTTTGAGCGGGTTCGCGTCGCCGAGCGCGCACTCGTTGCTGAAACAAACGCACGAGGAACCTCCGGAACATTTGAAGTGCGTCATCACGCAAGATTTGTTCGAAGATCCAGTGGTTTTACTGCAAACCGGATACACGTACGAACGCGAGGCTATTTCCAGATGGTTGCGAAGTAAACGGTTCGGGAATCAACCGACGGATCCGACGACGAATGCGATCGTGACGTGCATGGATGTGGTGCCGAATTGGCAGATTAGAGCAGGTGTGGAAGCGTGGTTGCAAGAGAAAGGGTACAGCGCGAGCGAGTATTTTCAGAAGAGGATGTGCAATGATGCGAATCAGGAAGAAGAAGAAGAAGAAGAAGAGGGAGAAGAAGAGGGTGGAAAGAATGCAGATGGACAAACATCGAAGAAAAAGAAGAAGAACAAATACACGACCACCTTGCCGCCGCCGAAATGGCCTCTCGTGAGATGCGCCAGCGGAGCGCCTCCGGCGACGGGAGAGCCAACGGATAAGTACGGCGTGCCTGTTGGTGGGAGAGACGGGAGAGGTATGAGAAACGATTCCTCGTCGTCGCGAACCGATATGAGTAGATTGGCCGCGCTCGCCGAACGCATGCACAACGTTTTACACAGAGACGTGATCGTTATTTTCCACGCGTTGAAACGAATAGCGTTGTCGTCTCCAAGGAATTTGTCCATATTTTTAGCCTCGTTTGGCGCTGCCGTTGGGGGTATTCTCGTCGCGTTTCTCATCGTCGTCCAAAGAATAATGTTTCTTCTCACCGGTAGAGTGAGTGCGGCGGGTTTGGAACCGTCCGCGGTGTTAACGTCGGCGAGTTCAGACGAACAAGTCAGGGCGTACATCAATGAAAACGCCGCAAACTCCGTCGCGACGGCGATTGGGAATATTCTCTGGTGGACGTTTATTTTAACAATGATGTGGTTTACGCAGCACAACGCCCTTTACGAACACCAACAGGCCCATCTCATGCGTGCGAGAGCAGCGCAGGCTCAAGCCGAAGGTAACCAGCGACGACAGGTCCATCGCTACTGGCACTGGGGGCAAAGACATCCGAGATTTTTGCACTGGTAGCGATGAGATATGTATTTACAAAAGTAGACCAAACGATAGTTAAGTCACAATAGGTAGCAGTCAGAAATGTACTTTACGCGTGTGTATTCATATTATCCTGTATCCAACCCTTACTTTTATATCTATTACAAAAACTTATATTTTTGTTCGACTCAATTACTCAACCCGTCCGACCGAGAACTCTCCCCGACTGCCTTTTTCATCTTCTCGTACCACGGCACCATCTCCGGCACCTCTTTACACACGTCTTCGAACGTTTGAAACGTCTTCACTGCTCTAAACACGCCGAACATGGAAATATCCGCGATATTTGGCGCGTCCCCTCCACAAAATTGGCCTCCACTTTTCCCCACCCCCTCAGACATCCACTTCCTTGTCTCCTCGAACAACGACGCTCTCTCGTCTTCAATCCCGTGCCTTTTCTTTAATACCATTTTGGAAATGCCGTACATGCTCACCGCTCCGGCAATTCTCGCCGATTGCCTCTCAAAGAAACCAAAATTCCCTCTCTCCGTGATGTAATCGAAACTATCCATTGCCTCTCGAAACGTTTTGTAAATATTCGGCGTCAACACGTGCACGAACCGTTCGTCCACCCATTTACACCACTCCTCTTCCTTCTCTTTCTCTTTATTACTCTTATCGCCAAACCACCTCTTCGTCAAACCAGAAGTTTTCCTCGCGCGTTCATCCATATCGTTGATGATATCGCGCGAGTTATACATCGCCTTCCCGTCCACGACCAAAACCGGCACCTTCTTCCACTCGTGTTCGAACTGTTTAATTTCCGTCTTCGTTAAAGGGTTCACTTCGACCACGTCGTACGGGATGTTGTGGTAATCCAGAAACGCTTTTACTTTGTTACAAAACGGACACACGTCGTATTGGTACAAGACGACGCTTTGAAACGGCATTCCCGAAGACGTTCCCCCCGCAACGTTCCTCCTCTCGCTCTTTCCGCTCTTCATAAACCCGCTTTTCGCTTCTTCGCACAAAGACGCCCCTTTTGAGAAAAGCCCCGCCGTTGTCGTCGCCGCAGCCGCAGCCGCCAGTGCCGTCGCCGCAGCCGCCGCCGTCGTTCCAAACAGAGGTCGTCGTCGTCCGCCAAAAAACGACGACGACGACGCAGACGATGTCACCAAAGTCGTCTCCACGTGATGACGATGATGATGATGATGATTAAAAAAGCGTCGTTGGTGTTTCGACGACGACGACGACGATGATAATAAAAACTGTCCGTAGTGGTGGTGGTGGTTTTTGGTCGCGCGTCGCAACGCCTCCCTCGCGAGTTTCGACGACGTCATGGGGTGTTGTCGTCGTTTGGAGCGCGAGTCTTTAGTGCGCTTGTACACTTGAAATGTTTTTCCTTTTCTTCTCTTTCACAGGTTAAACCCTAAACCATACACACACACAAAAAATAAGCGGAGAAAATACCTGCCCTTTTATCACAACGCTGACGAGACGACACGCGACACACAAAGACGCGCGCGCGCGCACTGTGTGGGTTCGCGTTCGTTTTCGTTCGTGCTTTCGTTCTTCGCAAAATGAAACGCGCGTCGTCGTCGTCGGTCGGAGTGGCGCGCGAGAACAAAAAAGCCGCGAAAGAAGTCGACGACGAAAAGAAGAAGAAAAAGACAAAGTCGCCCGAAAGACGAAAAAAAGAAAGAGAAGAAGACCACCCCACCCCCCAAGCGCTGGTGTCTCGATTGCTCGACCGAGAAAACGACCGGTGCCTTTCGAATCTCGCGCGGCGAAACGCTCCGGTGTCGGTCGAAGACGAGGCGCGATCGACGCGCGTTCGCGACGCGGTCGTCGAGGGCGTTTTAACGAGAGCGGAACATTTTTTTTTGTTTCAGAATAAAAACGAAGAGTTTTTCGTGGTGCCCACAACACAGGTGGGCGAAAACAACGGTCGTCGTCCCGCCGCGCTCTCGTTCGCGATGGTTGACATCGCGTGCGCGGCAGTGGATTTCGCGGAAGAAGTCGTGCAAGCGTTTGCGAACGGGGAGTGTAAGAGTGAAAACGCGTGGGTGTACGAAGTTCTGAGCGCGTCGTGTTTTCGGTTGAGTTTGAAAACGAGAGAGCGAAGAGACCGATTCGATATCGACTACGAGGAGGACGAAGGAAAGGAAAAGAAGAATGGTAGCACACCGATATCGACGATCTCTTTCGATAAGGAGACAATGGCGAAAATGGAGACGGTAATTTTAACGACATTGGAATATCGCGTGTCGAAACCGACGCGAGCGACGTGGGCGAAGGAGTTTTTAGAGGCGATGAAAAAGAATGTCGAAATCGTCGCATTTGGAGGGGAAGGCGCGAGGCCGATGGAGTTTAAACGATTGTGGTCGAAAGTAGAAGAATACGCGTGCGTTATTGTTGGTGCGAGTTTACGTTCGTTTCCATCGTCGCCGCAGTTTCGAGCGTCGGCCATTGGCGCGGCGGCCGCGACGCTCGGCGTCGCCTTATCGGCGTTTGAGTACCTTCGAGGGGAAGAAGAAGAAGAAGAAGAAGAAGAAGAAGGACGAAAAGAGAAACGAAAAGAACGACAACACGTTGCGTTTGTCTCGGACGTGAAAAAGCTCGTCAAAGCGACCGCGATAAACGCGTTCGATTTTGGCTCTTGGGAGAGAGAGTTCGAGACTGCGTTTTTCGCCTTCTCACAAAAAAAAAGTCAGCATCAACGCTCGAAAAGCGCGGCGCCGGACGAAGAAGAAGAAGAAGAAGAAGAAGAAGAAGAAGAAACAAACGTTGTTGTTTCTTAGCACATACACACATGCATGCATCAAAATCACTTCATGCGTAGTACTCTGTAACCTATTTGCAAACCGATATTCAAAAGAGAGAGAAAGAGAAAGAGAGATCCCGTCGCGCGTCGCCCGAAGTAAAAGTGGGCACCTTTCTAACGTTCAGCATTTTTTAAAATCGTCATTTTTTCTTCGATTTATAAATCGAAAGGACAAAACATTCTCAATCAATGTCTGATTTTCGCGCCGCGGCGGTGGAATCCAAGTGCCGGGAGCTTTTACGAACGTTAGACCTCGACAAGACTTCCGAGCGTAAAATTCGCGAGCTATTATCCACCGAACTTGGCTTTTCTGTTGATAATTTTAAGGGACTAATTTCGAGCGTCATCGACGAATTCATGAGCGGCGAGCAACGAATGGATAAAGATTTTACTTCGGTGGTGGCGCCGAACAGCGCTGAACCGTTAGTGAAGAAGCAGAAAGTTGTTGCGAACGAGGCGGATTTGAGGAGTAAGTGGGAAGGACCTCCCCCGGTGAAGAAAGAAGTTCCTGCCTCTGTTCCCCCAGAACGAGAGAAAAAATTGGTCAACGAAGAGGAAGAAAAAAATTTGAAACTTTCGCTCGATAACATTTTCGATGTCCTCGAAGATTACGGCGCGAATGGGACGACGGCAAAAACTATAGCCGAAGCGACGAAGATGGAGAAGTCGGAAGTGAATCGGGTGTTGTATATGTGCTTGAAGAGAGGGATGGATTTCAGGTTGATGCACAATAGCGGGAAGTCACCGCCGACGTGGGCGTTGGACGTGACGAAGGAGAAAGGGGATGGTGGCAATGTGACTGTGGGAGCAATTAAAGGTGCTGGAGGAGGACCGGCCGTGACGAGTCAGAGTCAAGCGACGACGCAACAGTACGCGGCGGCGGGAGCGGCGGTGCAACAGGAGCAGCAGCAGCAGCAACAACAACAACAACAACAACAACAACAACAACAACAACAACAACAACAACAACAAGCAGAAGACGCTGTGGATGGCGAAGTGTGCAGACTCACAAACGCGAAGCGCGTCGCCGTGCAAGTTTTCAAAGGCGCACCGACGATTTCCTTTAGAGAGTACTATCAAAAAGACAGCAAGTGGTTACCGGGGAAGAAAGGGATTAATTTGAACGCGGAGCAGTTTGAGAACTTGCGAGAGAAGATAGCGGACGTGGAGATCAAAATCGACATCGTCGCGGCTGGCAATTCGGAAAGCGAAACGGTGTGCGAACTTGGAGGAAATAAGAGATTGACGGTACGGAAATATATGGGGAAAGTGATGGTAGACGTTCGTGAATATTATCAAAACAAAAACGGCGAGTGGGCGCCCGGATTTAAAGGTTTGGCGTTTGGCCGCGAACAATGGGAGATTTTTGTCAACCATGCAGATCAAATCAGCGCAACTGTTGAGACGATGTGATCAAATTTTCAAAGCGAGAAGGAGATGTGGATGGATAGATGGATGGGTTTGATACTCTATATACTAATAGCAATATTCTCTCTACTACTATGTTAACTCGGGTTTCGTATACGTCCCGTCTCGCCAGCCACCGACACATTGTCTACACGAAACTTTACACGAACTCACCATGTACCCCGGATTCGCCGTACATTCTCCACTCTCCGCCCATCCAGCACACGCCGCGTTCGTATCTTTACACGTCTCCGAATTTGCCGGCCCCCCTGCATAGTGCACCTTGTGATTTTTCGCATTCCATTCGGTCGTTGGATTTACATGAATCCACTTTGTCGCCGTCCACTTCTCTCCTCTCACGACGGGACACCCGGCGTGCGACGACCCGGGATCTAACTCCCCGCCTGGTTTCATGGACCAAAAAAGTAGTGTGTCGCCTTTTGTCACAACCGCCGCTCTTCCCCTATTTCCACACTCTGAGAAATTCTTCCCCCACCCTTTCTCAGTTCTCTCTAAAGGCACCTCCGTATTCGGAAACACCGTTTCCCCTCCAAATTCGGGTTCGTGCAAATACATCAAAGCCGTCACGATTCTATTATTCGCAGTGCCTCCTTTGTGAAAAAAATAATCGTAATGCGCTCTATATTCTTGCTTAACCTCGTATCTCAACACCTGCGTCGCCTCTTGATGTTTCGTCGGCAACATAGAAAACGTCGCCACTCGCTTCTCTAATTTTCTCATCAAATCATTCTCGCCAATCCCCACAAAACTCCCCGTGCTCGTTCGAATGTCCGATTTCGCCGTCCCGCCTGTCTGCGCGTCCACGACTCCACTTTTCGTCATCCGACTTTTACTGTGGTCAATCAAAAAATCGCACTCTTTGTCCGTCATGAACCTCTTGTAGAGAAACGCGCGCGGATGGTCTAAGGAGATTATTTCCATCTTGTTCGGGTCTAACACATGTTCCGGGTGTGTCGTGGTCGCTTCGTTGCGAATAGTAAACTTGTTCGGCGGCGGTCGCGGTTTTCGACGCTTGAACGGATGCAAATCCTCTTCGGTGTCGCCGTCATTAGCTGCAACAACATTTTTTTTCGACGAAGTCGAAGAGATCTCTTTCTTCGAAGAGATCGGTACGACTAAAACGTCTTCGTCTGAACTTTCCTCTCCAAACCGCTCGTTCTTCACCACGTTATCTTTTTCTAAACTCGGGACTAAATTCGCCATCGAATCTTCGTCGTTTTGCTTCGACTCTTCTCTCGCGTGACGCGTTCGGGCGCGCGGACGATGCGCTTCGTAATCTTCCCTCGGCAAGGCATCCTTCTCGTCCAATTGTTTCAAACTCGGCGTTAAGTTTGGAATGTTCGGTCCCAGAATCCCGAACGTGGCGAAGATTAACAACGAGGAACCGATAACGGACGTCGCGAGGATGACTTTCGATCTCGAGAAAGTCCTCCCCATCTCGTGCGAATACCGTCGTGTTTCCCCGTGTGTTCCTTTTTTGTGGAAGCGAATTAAAAATTTATTTTTGTCCTTCGTTGCCTCGAGACAAAGTGATTTTGAGACAGAAAAAATTACAGCGCGATGTATATCTAGACAGACTACATATTACAATTCATCTCTGGTCCCACCCGGTCCAATTTTCCCTCCGTTACCTTTATCCGGTCCCAACCCTTCCAAAGTTAACTTGGTGTAATCGCACAAACCTTCTTTCAACGACGAGACCGTGATATCGTCGAACCATGCGGTACCCGCGTGCCAACGAAACATGGCGTATACAGTTATACTTTCAATGCCAACAATTGGGTCGATAACTCCGGCTTTGAACTGCCAGGTGTGCGTACCTACGTCAAAAGAGACAGAATAGCCGTACATCATTTTTCCGTCGATAAATTTGATGTCCGCGTAGATGGAGTAGCCGCCGTCGGGAGCGCCGGAGACGTCCCGGGCCTTTGACCAGCCAGAGATTATGACCGCGGAGGGTTCTTTTTGGTGCAAATGGACTTCTTGGACCGCACCTCGAGCGTCTTTCCAGTCTGGGTTTTGCATACGCAAGGCACGAGTGTCCGAGGAGGATTCGGAGATGCGTCCATTTCGTTTGTCGATGTTGTATCCGTCCGCGAATGGAAACCAGGATTTGAAGCGTTTGTTCTTCTCCTCCAGACGTTCATACGAAGGGGATTCGACGATTGAAGGATCGTCTTCGTTTAAATCAAATTGCGAATTTTTGACTTCATTTTTTGCGGTGGTTGGAATTAATCCGTCGTCGCATAAATCGTTCAGACTCGTCGCTAATGTTTTCAACATTTTACGAACGTCACGCATTTGACCGTTTTGTTCTTCCAATTGGCCGGCGGCGACATCGTGCGAGTCCTTCATGCCTTGCGCGAAGAGGACGATGTGATGGAGTTTTTGTGGGATTTGTCGGAGATACGGACGGATGGTACGCGCGGCGTTGCCGTATTTAGCAGTTTCGTGAGAGTGCGAGGTGTCACGAATGCGGTACCAGTAGAGTGGAGACGGAATGGATTCGAGTTTATAACCGCCCAAGACAGATTTAGAGAACAACTCCCAATCTTCAAGAGCATAGCCGTAATCCTCCGGGAAACCACCCAAATCGAGGAAGACTTTTCGTCGAATCATGGCGTTTGTGTCTCCATAGAGATTTTGAAACATGCCCACGGTAGTAGCAGCACCGAGTGGAACCCATCTTCCAATCGGCGGTCGGTTCCCGGGTAACTCTAATCCGTAAAAGTATTCATTCGTACACGTCAAAACGTCCGCTTTCGTGTGCATGGCAACGGAGACGAAGGTGGCAATTTCTTTCGGTTTTGCAAAGTTATCATCATCCATGAACATTATGAATTCGCCTTTCGCGTGCTTAGCGCCGTTGTTACGCGCCGCCCCGGGACCTCTGTTGTCTTGTTGCAAATAGACCCACCCTTTGCGTTTGAATTCGGCGTCGATTTCACGTAAATATGCTTGAGCTTCCGGCAACGTGGAACCATCATCAATCAGCACGACTTCAACTTTTGTATACTCTTGTTCATAAATCGATTGCAAGGCTTGTTTTAACAACTTTGGGTTGTTATACGTGACTACTATCACCGTAACTAGCGGTTCTTCCCACGTTTGTAAGGTTGACATGGAGTTCGAGGAATCTTTGGATTGGTGCACTAAATGGTGCTGCCAAATCGTCCAGTCTTTTTCCACGTCTTGTTTGATTTTCGATTTGCCAGGAACGAATCCATTCTTTAGAATATCTCTAATTTTGCCTGCTAAAGGTTTAGGGGTTGGCACGAACAAGACTCTCTCAGCGTCGTCGTTGTCGATAAACTCGCGCGCCGAGCCGACATCCGATGCGACTACCGGGATACCCATGACTAAACATTCCACTAAAGTATACGGCGCATTCTCCAATAGAGACGGCAATACGACTAATTTATTGTTCATGTTCCCTTCCTGGAGGTACTCATACCTTTGCTTCACGTCCATATCTTTCAAAATTTGCCAATGGAACAACCATTTCTTAGCGCGTTGACGAATATATTGATCGACTCTCGCTCGCGCTCCACCTTTAATCGTCAGTTTTTCCTCCGCCGAGTTGCTCAAATGGCCTAAAAATGTCACCCGCACGTTTTGCATAATTTGCGTGTCACCCCTTAAAGCTAACTGGTCCATCGCGTCACAAAACAAAACGATACCTTTGCGCAACTCGAATCTACTGAAAAAGACAATCTCGTTGATCGTGCTCGCTTCGTGAGCGATTTTGTTTTTCGATTTCACCCACTTCGGCAGCGGATTCGTGTGCACTCTCGTAGATTTCGTTCTGTTCCACTCCCATCCCTGCTCGATGAACCATTTCAAAATATACTGACTCGGCGCAACTATGTGGTCCGCCATTTTCATTTGCTCTTTTTCTAAATGATCGATGACTAAATCGTGCAACGTATCCAACGTTTGCAACGAGTTTGTTTTGTACCACAAATGTGGTTGTTGCGCGTGAACAACGAATTCGGTGTGTTTGAACGCTAAAGCTTGCTTCTTGGCGGTTAACGCGAAATAGCCTCTTCCTCGATTATCCAAGAAATGTACGCAATCGTACCACTGCTGGTCGTTCATCCACATAAACACTCTGTGCGCGATGGCAACATCTATGGGTACATCGTACGAAACGCCAGTCTCGGGTAATGCGACCACGTGAATCCCTTTCGCAGTGTAATATCCAACCCAGAACTCTACATCCGGCGGTTTATGAATCGGATACCCGGTGTACAAAATCGTAACGTCGAAGCCGCTTTCGTGCAACTCCTCGGCTAACGTCGTCACCGCCGTCGCTGGTCCAGAACCCGTCGATAATCCTAAAACGTAATCCGAAACTAAGCAAATGCGTCCATATGTTTTAATTCTCCAAGACTCGCTCGAAGCATCAAAAACCGATTCGTATTGTTCGCGGTACGAATCCAAGAAATCGGACAACTCTGGAAACGGTTCCATCATCGAAGGATCCATTTTCCTCTTTCTATCTAAACTTTTCTTCTTTCTATTCTTTTTGTGATCGTAACCTTCCATGAAGTCGTCCGAAACCTCTTCGTCTTCTTCTTCGTCGTCATCGTCTTCGTCCTCATATTCGCTCCCAAACGCGCCAAAAACGCCTTCTTTTTGCTTCCCGCTAAACTTTGGCGACGACCTCGAAGAAGAAGACATTGATGCCGGCGACATCATCTCTCTCCCTGAACTACTACCACTACTTGACGATCCCCATAACTTTGGCATCACATGTGCGCCGAAAAAGAACACCGCGTTGGACAACGGAAACCCGATTAAGATGGCCGCGAACAAGAGCGGTTGTAAGCGCTTCCAGACTGAAATCGATGGATCTTTCTTACCAAATTTATCTCTCGTCGACCTCAACACGCTCGGTCCGTACGAAGGCGAGGAACCTCCTCGTCCTCCTCCCCAGAACGAAGAACCGCCACCACCGAACCCGTTTCCAAGTTTCGAGGAGGAGCGACGATTATTCCGACCCTTTGATTCATTCGCATCTTCTTCTACGTTTGTCAAGCCTTCTTCCAAGGAAGAGCTGTGTCGCAAAGAGTGATGATTTTTATTCGCGTGAGCGCTCGAGCGGGAGTGTAAACCCGCGTGCATTTCGATCGCTCGCTCTCCAGACCCTCTGCCCCTGCCTCTCTCAACCGATGATGTCGCGCGCGCGAGGACAAATGGTGGAGAAATACGACGACGACGACGACGCTCTTCAACGCGCTTACAATTTTTGAAGAGAGTTTTGGGGGGGCGAGAAACAAAAAGATAACAAAAATATATGTGAACAATCTGTGCGGGTATAATAACGCTACGCTATACTCAATCTATGCACACGCACGCATGCACGCACGCGCACGACTACACTCGTCTAATCTACATATTTCTGGTCGTGCTCGCGAGCTTCGCGAGTCGTTTCTTCATGGCTTTGCGCATGACCACGGAAACTTCTTCGCAGCCTTTCGCGCACGCGCGAAGCATGGCGTCGACGGTGGCCAAGGCCAACTTGCCGCCACTGATGTCGTAGGAAACGATTCGTTGCAGGCCGTCTGAGTCGTTGTTTTCGTTCGAGCCAAACCCGATGTGTCCTTTTACACCGTCTGTTTTCTTCTTCTCTTTAGTTTCCGCGACGACGAAACACTCAACGCCTCGACCCCTCTCTTCGACTTCGTTTTGGTCCAACAACGTTTCGCCGTCCAAGCGCGTCGCGCACATGGCTACAAACACATCTAACAACGGAATACCCGCATCGACTAAAGCTAATATTATGCTGTTGAATAAAACCGCCGACGCGGAACCGTCGTCGTTCATCGTCGCGCACGAGATGTACACCTCCGATCGAGGATACCGTTTCGTATCTACGCACGAGCTCAAAATCTGCTCAAATTTGACTGCTAATTCTTTGTTTCTCCGATCGGACTTGCTCGACGCGGAGCTCTTCCCGAGCGTCGTTTTTCTCGATCCACCCCCCCCAGGTCTCCCGCCTCCCACCAAATCTACCCCAAACGCCGCGCTCGTCACTTCCACGCTCACTTTCAACCGCTCTTGCGATAGAGGATCGATGAACGCCGAAGACGCGCTCAAAGTCGAATTCGGTCCAAACACCGCCGCCACGCACACGGTTTGGCCCAAGCTGAACGCCGCCGATCCCGAGCACCCGTTTTTGGATCGACGAGAGATCGGGTACGCGTCGAACGAGGCCGCGCAGAATCGCGGTTCGTGCGGCCGGCGCCCATCCGTGCGCAAGCCTTCCAGGGACACGTATTCCATTAGTAATTTTTGACTCTCTTTTTTTTAGTGCGGCATTTTTCGTCGTGACTTTTAAATGCGCTTTAAAGTCGCGCTGCTTCTGCTTCGCTCGATCGCGAGCGACGCCGCGACGGCTGCGCTCGCGGTCTTCCGCGTCGTCCAGCTGGTGCTTTTCGTGCGCCTCTCGCCGTCGTTTTCGGCGCGGAAGCGAAGCTTCGTCAGCGCGCACGGGGCGAACGAGAAACACGGGAAAGGAGGAGGAGGCACTACTAATAATGGTGTAACGGTTTCGGACGCGACGTGTTACGTCGACGCGTCGATTCTCGACACCGATGATACCGGCGAGGTCAGAGGAGGGATTTCGTGCTACTACGGCCCGGGACACGCCCTGAACTACTGCGCTCGAGTGATGGGAAAAGACTGCGCGGACAACAACAGCGCGGAAGTGTTGGCGTTTTTAGCGTGCGTGTTACGGCACGACGCGACGGAGAGACTGACGGTGTACACAGACTCGAGGTACGTGCTGAAATGCGTGGAAAGCTTTAGAAAGAACACCCACGGGAACACCACCACCGCGAAGGAAAGGAAGACGCGATGGTACGCGAAGTGCGTGCACTGGGCGCTCCTGGCGAGAGAAGGACGGACGGTGGTGCATAAGGTGAAGGCGCACGCGGAAGGCAATGCATCCAACGGGAAGAAGAACGGAGGAAGAGGGTCCTCGTACGCGGCGAGGATGAATAATGCGCGAGCGGATGCGTTGGCAAGGTACGGAGCGAAGAGTGATGTGGACGCGTTTCAGAATTTAGGGAGCTTTTGGGGGATAGTGGTGGCCATGTACCGGTTTGCCGCGAGGCGCGTAGAAGAAGCGCCTCCGAATACTTCTATTGGCGCAAACGGAAGAAGAGGGAGGTACGAGGACGAAGAAGACGAAGAAGACGAAGACGATCAGGAAGAGAGAAGATATTACGAGAGGGTAGCGAAGAACCGACCTTTTGGGTTAGGCGCGTTACGCGTTGTTCGAAACGGGAGGATTATTAACCTCTTCGACGAAAAGGAAGAGGACAAAGAACATCGCAAACAAGAAAACGTTCCCTCGGGACCTCCAAAACCTCTCAACGATGATTTTTCAGTCACGGACTGTTTAGCATTAGATTGTGAGATGGTAGGAACTGGTTTAGGAGGCGTGAAGAGTTTATTAGGTCAAGTTTCGGTGATTAACGAACACTTAAACGTGGTGTACACGAGTTATTGTCGTCCGATGGAAACCGTGACCGATTACCGAACGCAATGGTCCGGATTGACTGAAGCACATCTCCGAGACGCGCCGAGTTTTGAGGAGGTTCAGAACAAAGTGATGGAACTTTTCGGCGGGAGTGATGGTGATGGTGGTGATAGTAATAATATGCCGCGACGCATCATGACCGGGCACGGATTAGAAAATGACCTCGACGTTCTTCGCATGACGCACCCGAAAGAACTCCTTCGCGACACGGCGACGTGGAAACCGATTTTGCGTCCGCCGCATTTTAAAAAGCCGCAAAAGTTGAGAAAGCTCGTGAAGATTCATTCCAATTTTACCATTCAAAGAACGAGCGCAGATGGGAAAATTGGACACGATCCTTCCGAAGACGCTCGAGGGAGCATGGTTTTGTATTTAAAATTTAGAAGCCGATGGGAGCAAGACATTGCCAATCGAGGCGCGACGAGAGCAAACATCGCGCCCAGTAGGTATCACACTAGCAGTAGGAAATAGAAGCGTGCGATTTGACGACACTTTACAGTAACGCAGAAGAGAGTTTTCGGTTTGCGGCGCTTGCGTCTCTCTCTTCTTCTTTGGACATCCATCTCTTTTGGGACGTGTTTTTTCTCCTTCAAAAAAAAACCATTCCCTCAAAAAAAAAAAGCCGCCAGTTTTTCCCTTCACTGAGAACCCGCGCGCTCTTTGAAGATGCTATCCCACGCGTAATCGGCCGCGCGAAGAAATGGACTCCATCTCTGAACACCGCCCGGTCAATCGAACCGGGAAAGCGTTGCCTAAACCATCTCACTCGTACGTGAAAGCAACGCCGGTCTCTCAGAAGAAAGTGGAACAAAATAATGTTGACTCAGAGTACTTTGTCGCCGAAGAAAAGGAAGAAGAAGAAGGAGAAGAAGAAGAAGAGTATCTCCCGTTCCACATCTTACCGCACATTCGAGAGCGAGTGTTGTTCATCTACTTATCTTTCGCCGTGATCGCGGTCCGAAAATGGGAAGGGTTCAACGCCTCGCTCGCTTTGGAAGCGTATTTTGGCGTGTATATTCTGCTTCGGTTCGTGTTACCGGTCGTCGTGGAACTCGCGAGGATGGGAGCGAGAAAAATGGAGAAGATGTTTTCTTCCTCTGCTAGCAGAGGAAAGAAGAAGAAGCGACAGAATGACAGAAAGAAGAAAACGAAAAACAGAGTCAATAGCGGTTACAAGTTACAGACGACGAGTTTGCTCAGACGATCCATCGATTTAGGTTCGCGAGATTTTATTCAACACTATCCGACGACTTCGTCAAACAACCACGACGGCGACCAGACGCTTTTTCTGAGAGTGGACAAACAAAAGAATTGGGCGAGTAATGCGGGCACTGACGTGCCGAATATGTCTGCAAATTTAGCGGGGATTGTCAATGAGACGCACAAAAACGCGTTTGTGGACTCCGTGGTGGAAAATAGTAGCGGTCGGAAGAATAGTGCGGCGGATTTAAATGAACGCACGGATGTCGTTTGGGAGAAGATTCACACCGGGAGCATAGAAAGCGCGAAGATGCCTTGTAAGTATAGAATGTATTGTTCGACGTCTTCGTCATCTTGCGCGCATGGGAAACACGTCGCACGGATCAAAACGGAAATTGCCATCGATAACGTCGACGCGGATATCGTGGCGAAAGTACAAACTGATGAGCAGAGAAAAAATGTTTGGGGCAATTCCAACACGACGAGTAGAATTTTAGCGAAAGATGAAGAAAAGCAATGCGATTTGATATTTTGGCGCATTAATTACCCCCGATTGATGGCACCGAGAGATTATATCGGCATTCGACGCGTGTGGCATGACGAAGCGACCCGATCGACGATTTCTGTCTGTGTCGACGCCAACGGAAGCGAAGAGGCGCATAAGAAAAAGAAACACACGCAAGTGCAGCTTGGCGGCGGCGGGTACGATGTTCAACACTTATACGCGGGAAGTCTAATACAGCCGAAATTTGAAGACGACGGAGCGAGAGAGGGGGACGGTGAGAAGGTTGAAAATGGGGCGATGTTGGTTACCATATACGCGGAAGCGCCGGGCGTGCCGAGAAAGCTCGTGCACATGACCGCCGCGAAAGGCTTGGACGAATACATGTTGGCGTTTCACAGAGAGTTGAGACGAGAAAGAAGAATACAGAAGAGAGAACGCATGAAGAGAGAGAGTAGCATGAATCTGGAGCAAAGTTTCGAAAGCTCGAATAGTTTAGGAGAGCAAGGAAACGACGCGAGTTTGAACAACAGTGGAGAGCAACAACTCTTTGATGACGACCCGGACATACTCGACGAAGAAGAGCGCGCCGAACAACGACGCCTTCGTGAAACTCCTTTGCATTTGCGTAGGAAGGCTCGCTTTTTACGGAGCATGCTTCGTAACGGCCTTCGCAAACTCGCCAATCAACTTGAAGAGAAGGAAGAACGCGAGAAACTAAAATTTCAAGCCGCCGCGTCCTTAACCGATAGCGAAAAAGAGCGAGCGCAAACGCGTCGAGAAAATAGACAGAAAAGAAGGACAGCTTTGAGACGGTGGATGAGACGAACGATTGGCGTTGGTGTCGTGTATGCGGCGAAGATTTTGAACGATGGCAAAGATGATTGAAAAATGTAACGTTAACTAATGATAATAGAATAACAGACGTACCATTGTTTTTTGGCTTTTCTTTGTTCGCAACGGTTCATTTTCTCATTCGTTCTTTTTCTTGTTCTTCGAAGACGGTTAACCCGTGGTAGGCGATGGAGCCAACGCCGAGAACTCGAGAGGTTGAGTGGTGATACAGAACCACGGCTTGGCCAATAGAAACGGCTTTTTCTGGATGCGCGAAGTTGATTTGGAGGAGACGAGGAGGAGAGAAAGAGAAAGAAGACGTTTTTGACGTTGTCGTCGTTGTTGTTGTTGTTGCCTTTTCGTACGCCGAGCGGCAGAAGAGAGAGGGTTGTTGCCACGCGGGCGATGGTGGTATTCCCATCGTCGCCGGAACGAGAGGAGATGCGTAGCGTGTTTTCACGCGGACTTGCTGGAGAGAATTCAGAGTATCCCACGTTGTCCCTTCTTCTTCGTTTCGATCGTCGCCTGCATCGTCGTGGATAAAATGGACGTCTTTTATAACGCACCAGTTTGTGAGTAAAGCCGGGTGGTCGCCGCCTTCGCACACGTACACTTTGGACGCTTTACCGTCTTCTTCTCCTTCAATGCTCTTACCGACGACAAAGTACGGTTTTGGAAGACCACCAATGCGCGCGCGTTGGCCGATGGTCACGGAATGCACGCTTTCACACTCGCCCAAGAAATACTTCTTGTCGACCGTGTTGAAACTGTCCATTTCTTTTTTGACACCATCTCTCCTACTGCTGCTGCTGCTGCTACTACTACTACTACTACTACTACTACTACTACTACCACTACTACTACTACTATCAGTAGTACTGCTATTCTCACTACTTCCTAGTACATCTGTTATACATTCAACATCCACGAACCAGGCTGGATCTTTTTGGACGTATTCGTGCACGAAATCAGAAAAATTCCTCTTCTTCCCGACGAAGCAAATCCCAGCCGACGATTTTCTATCCAACACGTTCGCTACGTTCCCTAACAGCTCGCGTGCGATCAACTTGACCACGTCAGTCGCTTTTTCCAACTCGGCTAATGGGAAAATCACGCTCTCCAACGCCTTTGAAGACACCGAGGCTAAAAAATACGTCTGGTCTTTCGTTTCGTCCTTTGCTCGACGCAACTCGACTCTTTTCAACAATTGCTCGTCGTCGTCATCATATTCCCTCCAAACTTTCGCGTAATGTCCAGTCATTAAATAACTCGCCCCAATCTCCTCTCTTTTCACGTACTCTAACAGTTTCCCAAACTTAATATCTCGATTACACCACACGTCCGGGTTTGGCGTTTCGCCTTTTTGCACGCTCTCCGTAAACGGTGAAAACACCGATTGCCAATACTCTCGACAGAAATCAACTTCGTGCACGTCTATGGATAAATATTTCGCTAATTTCTGTGCCGATCTGCGGTCGGCGTCGAATTGACACTCGCTGTTCGTCTCCTCGCGCTCGTTCCAGTTTTTCATCAGGATCGCTTTGAGTTCGATATTATTTTCGTTTTCGCTTCTCTCTGGCGACCACACCAAGGCGTGTTTCAACAACCACGCGCCGACGAACGAGTCGACGCCGCCGGAAAGCGCGATAGCCACGACCGTTTTCTTCTTCTTCTTCTTCTTCTTCTCTTCTTCGCGCGACGACGACGCGAATAATACATCTCGAGGGATTTGCGCGGCAACCGCTCGTTTGATGCGTTCGGGAAGTCGCGCGTACGCGTCGGACAAAGGTTGACGACATTTTGGAGGAGTCGATGATGATTGTGTCCCAACGATGATGTCTTGTAAAGGAAAGGTGGAAGACGAGGAAGAAAAGGAAGCGAAGCAGGAAGCGCGCGACGTGGTGGTCCGCAGCTGCCGTCCTCGGCGTAAAAGAGGAATCATCATCGTCGTCGTCGTCGTCGTCGTCGTCGTCGTTATGTGTGTTGACGTCCCATCCGCGTCGAGCGGGGCTATCGGGAGGCGTCAAAGACAATGTTTTTCTAAAGTACCGGTATGGGTATGGCCAACTACAGTACTTGAAAACGACCCCCCAAAAAACAAAAAAAAAGACGAGAAAAATGTCAAAAAATTCGCAAAATATACCAGTGTATATGGCCGCTCAAGTCTTACAACATATCTCTCTCTCCCTCTATAGAGAGCGAGAGAAAAAAGAGGCGGAGGTCCACGCTCTAGGTAGTAGCTATGTGATCTCTTTCTCTCTCGTGTCTCCCCTCCTTTTCCTCCCTTTTCAGTCGTTTCTCTCTTTCCTTTCCGCGACTATTTTGCTTCTCGTATAATTTAATATTATGTCTACAAAATACTCTCTCCCCTCTTTCAATCTCTCTCTTTTTTTATATGCTCAGCGTTACATTATATATTTATGCGACCGTGAACGAGTTCCACGCTTCCTTCAAGTCACGCTCTTGACCCTTGAACCATCTCTTGTCGCCAGATTGCAACTTCATCAAGTACAACGTGCCGTCCGAAACCGTCGCGGAGATCAATTGGTGACGTCCCCCTTCGTCGCCATCCGCAGTTCTCGTCAAGATTTCAAACATGTAGTACGTCTTGCCCTTGTCAGTTTTGGTGAAAGCATCCAAGACAGCCGCGGTGGAAACCTTGTTGGCGGCGAAGCCACCTTCGGATCTGGTCTCGCCGGCGTACGTCTGGACGCCCATTAAGTAGCCAAAGTCAGACAACATCGCTTCCGGCTTACCGTACGATTCGATGGAGTTGCCCTTTGCCTTGGCAGCGATCACCAAAATGTTGGACACTTGGTCAAAGTTGTCCTCAAAGTAGCAGTCCACGTCCGGGAACGGTCTCTCCTTGCCCGGGTTGTACTTGGCCGGTAACAAAAACGCGTACCCGTTGCCAGCGTACGGGATGAAGCCCGAAGTGTTGGAGATGCCGCCAAAAACGTTGGCAGAATCACCGTACGCGGCAAAAGACGGCTTCGCGGCGGTCAAAGCGGCGGCGCCCTGTGCGTGTATCGGAGGATTACGAATAAATTTCGTCAGATTTTTCTCTTTTGGTGACCGCTAAAAAAAAAAAGGTTGGATACGATATCTCCCTTTTTTCGGTTGGTTTTCAATCGGACCAAGAAAATAATAAAAAAAACCGATCGCGCGAGCGAAAAGAGCACCGAAAACAGAGAAAAACCCTCCGACGCGAGGACCCCATCGGGCTCGAAAGAACCATTTCCATTCGAATCCGCGCGGATTGGATCGTCCGCGCGGTCGCGTGGTTTCGATTTTCTCCCCTCGGCGCGAATGCGATTTTCCTCTAACCGACGGAGAAAAAAAAAATGCGCTTCCTCCCCACGCATTTTGTGCTCTCTGTGGAGCGAAAAAATGTCACCTACCGCGAACAAAGACATCGCTTGTCTTCTGCTCGTCTCTTCGCTCGACGCGAAGGTCGCGACCGGCGCGCGCGCGACCGATTTCACGGAGCGTTGTTGCTTCAAGCTCTCGGTCTTGGAGACCGACGCTTTCGCGGACAAGAGCATGGTGGACTGGACGATAGAAGCCATTTTATTCGTAGTGGTGCGGAGTGCGCTTATTTATATGCCGACTTTCGGTCGTCCTGTCCTCCCTTTCAAAAGCAGCATCTCGAAAATCGGAGGAGTTTTTCCTCTCGAGTTTTTCTTTTTTTGGCTTTTTTCAAATTTTTAAAAGGCGACAGAAGATTTGAGATCTTTTTTTTTGTCTCCTTTTTTGTCCAAGTCGGTTTCCATCATCTCGCTTTGCTTCGCGAAGGAGGAGTCTCGAAGAAGAGCGTTTTTGTGACACCTTAAATTGATGTTTAAAAAACCCTAAATTTTTGGGAGGAGGAGGACCTTTTTTTTCTCCTTTTCCTCTCTTCTTGTAAACGTCGTCGTCTTCACACACGCCATCTTCCGGCGCGCGCATCGGAAAAGAACAGAGAGAGAGAGAGAGAGAGAGAGAAAAAAAAAGAAGAGACGGGAAGAGCGACAACGCGCTTCCCAAAGGAGGGGTCGCCAAGTCTGAAAAAATCATTGTCGTCCCACTGTTTTTTTTTTGTTTCCAGGACGATGAGAGCGGCCGGGTCTTCGAGACGCGCGACGACGACGACTTTAATGGCTTTTTGCAACAACGCGTTGAAAAGGCGTTCTTTGATGATGGTGTCGTGGGACCATCATCATCATCATCATCATCATCATCATCGTCGTCTTAAACATCGCGATGATGTCGCGTCTTTTGGAACGACGGACACGAACGCGTTTTTGACGAACGTCGCGCGGTTTGTGTCGATGACAGACGCGCGAAGCGACGCGTCCCTTCCGTCGTCGTCCGGGGGAAACGCGGAAAAGGCGAGGAGGAGGAGGAGGATATTTTCTGCCGCGAAAGACGCCTTGTTCGGGGGCGGAGAGACGAAAAGCACGCGCTCGCCGTCGTCGTTGGAGAATGCCATCGACGAAGACGAGGCGACGTCCAAACGCAACCAACGTCGCTTTTCGTCTCGGAAAATAGTGAGAAACGTGACGCCTTCCCAACTCTTCGCCATCGTCGCCGACGTGAATAAATATCACGAGTTTTTACCGTTTTGTAGACGCTCGCGAGTGACGAATCGAATCGATAAGGACCGGTTCGAAGCGGAACTCGAGATTGGATTTAAAGTGTTCAACGAAAAGTACACATCGAAAGTGACTTTAGATGCGCCGAGGAAAGTGGTGGCGGAAGATAAGTCGCACGAAGAAGACGGGGGTGGGACCTTGTTTGAGAAGATGAGAACGGTTTGGAGGTTTCGAGAGTTGGAAGAAGAAGAAGAAGAAGAAGAAGAAGACGTGGACAGTGACAGTGGCAAAGAGAACGACGACGCGAGTCTAAAGGAAAACAAACCCGTCGTATCAACGGTCGTGGACTTTGAGATTGCGTTTAAAGTGAAGAGTTCGACGCATGCTGCGGCGTTGAGCGTGTTCTTCGAGGACGTGGCGAATACACAAATTCAAGCGTTCGAGAAAAGATGCAGGAGTTTGATGGCTTTGCCGAGTAATAGTAGTAGTAGTAGTAGTAGTAGTAGTAGTAGTAGTAGTAATAGCGATTCCGATAGCGATAGCGATTCCGGTAGCGATAGCGATAGCAAACATTAGCCAATAGAGAAGAATGTGAGAAGCGCTTCGCAACGTATGTATTTCTATAAATTGTTTAGTATTTCTTCTATTTACACTTATTTAGCAGCACTAGCAGCGTTACTATTATTCTCGTTGATACCCGTCGGCGTCTTCCCTCCTTTCTCTTGCACAAACTTCAACGAGTACCCTCCCGTATTCTCATCCTTCTCTGCTTTAAAATTATCGCAACTGAGACCAAAGTTTCCTAAAACCATATCGCCTAAAGATCTCAACTGTTTAAACATCTCCTTCTTCGTCTCCTCCCTCTTCGCGTCCACTTTCGGTTTCAATAGGTTCACTTTCTCTCTGTGCGCAGACTTTCTCGCTCTTTTCCTCTCATCCTCTCTCTCTTCGTTTACCTTTTCTTCAATCTCCACCGCCCTCTCGTAATCCTCCAACGCTCTCTCGACGTCGTCCAACTTTTCGTACGCCTGCGCTCTTCTCGCGTACGCTTTCCCGTATAAAGGATGTAAGTCTATTGCTTTAGAACACCGTCCAACGCATTCTTCGAACTTTTCCTGTTTCATCAAACACGCACCCGCGTTGGCGTGTAACGTCGCCAAGAGCAACTCCGTTTTCGTCGGCGCTTTTGTTGTTCCAATAGTACGTTTTTGTTCTTCTTCTTCTTCTTCTTCTTCTTCGCTTCGTTTTGCGGTTGGTGTTTCCTCCTCTCTTTTGTCCGACGCTGCCTCCTCCTCCTCCTTCTCCTTCTCCTTCCCTTCCTTCTCCTCTCTTTTCGCGTCCTCCTCCTCCTCCTCCTCCTCCTCCTCCTCCTCCTCTCGTCGCTTTTTTGCCCCCCCCGTCGTTGCTTTTTCCAGCAGTCCGATTGCTTCCTCGTACGCGTCCAGCGCGTCTCCGAACGCCATCCGAGCGAACCGCGCGTTTCCATTCGATTTCAGATTGGACGCCGCTCCGACGACGATTGCGTCAAAGTCGTCGTCAAAGTCGTCGTTTTCTTTGCCACGAAAAAGAAGGTCGGGGTGGTCTTCTTCTTCTTCGACGACCACCACCCCCCGCGGGGCGGCCTCCTCGTCGTCGTCGTCGCTCACCTCGACGATGGCCACCATTCTTTTTTCGCGACAGACACTCTTCGATCGATGCGATACTTCTATATACTACTACGTACTACTACTCATGAATGCCGATGATGATCTGCTTGTGGAAATTTCACAATTCTAGACCCTGTGAGAGAGTGGTCTATCAGCTTTCGGAATATAGCTTTTGGTCTCAGAGTAACTTAATCTGTGATAAGAAAGTCTATGGGTCAAAGATGCAAGAAAATGCAGATATTGCAGTGTAGCAGTTGACCAGTCAGAGGGATGATGATGTTTGGAAAAAAAATGCGTCCTTTAAAAATCGTCACATCTTTTTCTCTCTCTCTCTCTCTCTCCCTCTCTTTCCTTTTTTGCTTCGACGACGACGCCCGGAAAAAGGACCCCGCGGAAGAACAACCACCACCAAAACGGCAGAGGAGGAGAAGATGGCGGCCCCGAGACGACCACGAGGACCACCTTTGGGGGTTTCGTCGGGCGAAAGAAGAAGAACGGCGAAGAAGAAGAAGAAGAAGAAGAAGAAGGACATCAAAGTCGAATGGTCGGACCATTTGCTCGGCGTTTTAGAGGTACAAAAATCGAATTTCGGTTTCGCAAAAAGCGCGCTTTGTTTTTTATCATCGCTCTTCTTTTAAAATCGATTGTGCGAACGGAAGAACACATTAAACTGACGAGGCACGACGCGCCTTTCTTTTTCTTCTCTTTTTTGTGCGACGACAGAACGCCGTGCTCCCGAAAATCGAGCGCGCGAGAGATGCGATTCGAAAGCACAACGACGTCAAAATCGAGAGTCGTCGTAACGGTAAAGGCTTTTGTGAAACGACGACGACGACGACGTCTTTGACGGCGGACCAACGGTCGATCGATTTTCGAGTCAAATCGTCGCTGTGTGCGACGACGTCGAACGCTCTCGACGCGTGCGCGAAAGAACTCGTGAAATGCGCGAACGCGAGCTTCTCGGCGCGGTTTGGGTGCGGTCGGAATGGTCGGAGGAAAGGAGAGGACGGAAGCGCAGCGAGGAACGCAGCGGAGGCGACGAAGAAAGAAGTCATGCAACTGCGGTGCGTGTTTCTCGGAAGAAGCGGAGTAGGGAAGTCGCACGTGGTGAATTCGTTGTTGAGGCGAGCGTGCGTGCCGAAAAGAGTAAAAGTAGAGGAAGAAGAAAACGAAGACGAAGACGAGAATGCGAGCGGGTACGAAATCACGCGAGAGGAAGAGGACGACGACGAACCGCCGCCGATGCTCCAGTCTCCTGGGAAGAAAAAAAACGTTGGAGATGACATCGACGCTATGGTTTTAGACGTAGCACAAGCGGTGAATGGAGGGTATGCAACTCCTACCGATGATTCAGACGAGGACACGCCGAGCTTTATGTGCGACGAACAGGACGATATAGAAAAATACGGTAGATACGAGAGGTTCAAAATGAACAAAATTGAATACGAAGCATCGGGGAACGTGGAGACGTTAGAGGAGTCGGTGAAAAAAGCGAAAGAGCAAGCGAAGATCGATCTTCAGTACGGCAACAATGACAAAGAAAGTGAAGACGAACTGAACCGAATAGAGAGAGAACGAAACAGACAAATAGAAATAGAAAGGGAAGAGAGGAGAAAGAAATCGGAGGAAACGAAGAAATATGCGGCGAAGATACCGGTGTGCGAAGACGAAGAGAAAATCGAAAAGAAGATGGCGCCGAAGGAAGTCGCCGAAGTGCACGAGAAAAACGACTTTTTGCTCTGCGAGGGCGACATTGGTGATACAACTTCGGTTTCGTGCGCAGCAACTTTAGGCGATTGCTTCAAGCTGGAGATTCGGTACCACTCGAGTCAGTTCGTGTACGAAAGAGTTCGGCGGTTGCGAGAGATTTTAGAATTCAAGAAGAAAATTAAGAAGAAAAACGAATGGGAGAAGAGGTACGACGCGCATTTTGACGACAGGGCAAAAAGCAAGGAGGAAATGGAAAGCATGGAATTCGAGGCGGCGTATTACAACGCGTGTGTGGATTACGCCACTGGTTCGTTGAACGCGGAGGTGGCATCGGCGTGCGCGATGACGGGACACGAACCTTACGCAGCGGATCTGAACGACGTCGACCTCGAAGACGTGACCATCCCAAAAGTTTTAATCGATAGACTCGGCGCGAGCGTCACGTTTATTCCGCACAGAGTTTTAGAGGAGACGAAACAAACGATGGCATATTTCGAGGCGAGCGTGAAGATGCTTCGAACAACTTTGCACGAGGAAACCACGCACGGATGCTGGGGATGCGTTCGCGACTGCACGATTACATTACCGTGCGTCAATCCCATTTATCGCGGACTGACTTTTGTCGACGCGCCTGGCGCTGGTGAAGCCGATCCAGCTCGAATGCAACAGTTGAGAAAAGAGCTGTCAAATGCGGACGTCGTCTTCATCGTCGGTGATGCGAGGAGATTACCAGAAGATGTCAGAAAAGCTCTGAAGAAGAGCGAGTTTTTGAGAAAGTTCACCGAGGATCCTGATCGATTTAAAATCGTATCCGTCATGCAAGCGGATAGATGCTTTGACGGTTTGGACACGGTGTGGCGTAAAGCCGTGCATAAAATCGAAGGTGTGCATAAGATGGTATGTGCAAGTGATTGTGACGATTCCAGCGAACGATTGTCAGACATTGGTGACGGGTCAACGCAGATGGATGGCGAAAGCCAAGAAGGAGAGAATATGAACGAGGTCGACACCACCGAGGAAGACGAAGATACCATGGTAACTGACGACGATACAAACAAATCCATTTCTCTCTCGATCAAAGAAGCACTGAGACGATCCTTACCTAGCATTCTCAAAGCGCCTGCGCAAAGCGAATTCGACGAAGACACGGAGGAAAAGAAATTTTTACAGGCAAGACCGCCAACTGGGCTCGCCGCTAAGGCGGCGGTTTCTGAAGTACACAAAGACAACGCGAAAATCGTCGCGAGCGAACGTTTTTACGAACTTCTGAATGAAATCACACAAACCCGAGGCTCGCCGCCAGAGTTGAGCGAGTTTGCCAAGGCCTTGAAAGCGACGTTTGATCGAAGCAAGCATCGCGATACAGTCGTCGACGATTTACAAACCGCGATGGAATCGGGCGCTCGATTTCGTCAACCGGAAGGGAGAGCGGCTTTGCACCAATCGTGGACGTTCGTGCCTTTGAGCATATCATGGGTAAAAACGTTGCGTGAAGAGTTGGTCGATGAAAGTTTTGAAGATGATGGCAACAATCCGAAGAATGGCAGCAGTGAAATCGAAGACATCGTAGACGAAATTTGCGGATTTGCTCGAATCGACCGCGCTTTGCTGAAGTTTCTGCCCAAAAATGCTGTGAAACGCGCCGCATTCACCCTCGATTTGGCATCGAAAGTACTCGAGCAATTTACTTCTAAGGCGTCACCGATTGCATATATTCACAGTTGCTCGGAGACCGAAGCGAGAGCTTTACAAGATGCCGTGTATGAGTGCTTTGGCGAGGATGCGGAAGACGTCGCCGCTCAATGCGGAACCGAAGCATCTCGCGTGGCGAGTCTCGTGGCAATTAAAGCATGCGACGAGATTGTCAGCGCATTTCAACAAAACATACAAGAGGAGGGAACTTATTTTGATTTCGACTGCGCGTTTGATTACATATTCGAAAAAGTGCAAGATTTACCGTTGAGAAAGACGAAAGATTTTGGTGATTTATACGAGGCAGATAAGAAAGCCCTCTCAAAAAATTGTAAAGAAGCCGCGCGTGCTATTCTTTGTCCGTCAAAAAAGATAAACGCATGGTCGAGAAAAGCAGCAAAAGCTGCTGTTGAGTTATGTATTCGAAGGTGGAATAACCCCAGTAATGAAGCTGGAGAAGCAAGGTCTACGCCCTCGGCATCTTACAGAGACCAGGCGTCCTCGGCGGCGCTGCGAGAATTATTCTGCGTCGCTCGCACGGCAGAATATGAGGGAGGTGGAAACGACGACGATTTAACCGGCTGGGTACAGACCGAACGCATGATAAACATGACTCCAGAGGAGATCTTAGAGGAGGAAGAACGACAAAGAGAAGCTGGGATGAACACGCCTTTGGAAACCATCGTGCGTTCGAAAGTTCGCGACGCTATCGCGAAGGCGTCGGTGCTATCAACAAACGAAAATGAACGTAATATCCAAAACCCCGGCACTCAGTCGTCTTTAGACGCTCAAAAGTTCTTTCAACTTCCCAAAAACTTCTTTCCTACTCCAATTCCGAATGGATCGGTAAGTTCGGATCTCGAAAAGCGACTTCGCGAAGCTTACCTAGAGGCTGCCAACCACCATCTCAATATTTATGAGGAACTTTTCCTGTCGTACGTGGATGAAACTTTCAAGGCGGTGAGCGAAGAAAACGATTACGCGGACACCCTTCGCATGTCACTCTCCGAGAAATATGCCGAGGTCATCTCAATAATTGTTTCAGAAGCTATGATAACGGTGCGTTCGCACGCCGAGAGGTTCTTTGTCGAAACGTTCATGATGCCCGTGCGAAAACACACGGAAATGAAAATCGCAAATCTCATGAAACCTTTAACCGAAAACCTCGACGTGTCAATATTTCGCGAGCGTTGCGTAAAGAAACAATGGCTCAAACGCGCAGAAAGGGATGCAAATTTAGCGCAAGAAGCGAGGCGCGCGTCCATTGACTTCACCAAAGCGGCTTTATCGCAATCCAACGATGACCACATCGATTTTAAAGCTAGAGCTTCCGATAAATTGAAAGACAAGAAACTGCGCCAGATTGAGCATCAACTCATGTGTTCGAAATTACCACCGTTTTACGAAGATCCTCGAGCGTTCGTAAGCATTGCAGATTGCATCACGCGATATCGCCGAGCGAATGAAAATCTAGACGTTATCGATTACGGTCTCGAAACGCGAGCGGCCCTGGATGCTATCGCAAACAGGAAGAAGACGCGAGAGAGAGTGTCGATCATTTCAGTCGCCACGATTGAAGAAGAACAAGAACAAGAACAAGAACAAGATACTGGTGGTGACATCAAAACGGTAACAATCGAAAATCATTTAGAGAAACTTGATTTACGCAAAAATCTGCGACAGCAAAAAGGAAGAGAAGAGCCCAAAAGTTCGGAATTTCAAGAAACAATTTTACAACATCAGCGCGCCGCTGCCAACGCACAACAATCGGACGATGCGACACCAAACCAATCGGAACCACCTCTCAACAAGAACCTCTTCACTCGAAGTTCCGAGGACGACACGTCCATTCAAGGCACCATCATCGTCGATGGTTCGAGCGAATTGGAAATGGAAAGAGGAGGAGAAGAAGAAGAGGAAGAAGAGGAAGCAAGAAACTGAAAACTCAAAGACGAGACGCTCGCAGACACTTACAAGCGCTGCTTCAATGAATCTCTTCCACCAGAAAGTGGCACAACATCATAGTAATCCGCAATAAAGTAGAAATATAAATAGTATGGTATTTAGTATCTTAAAAGCTAGTAATCAATTTTCTAATAATGTAGTTCGTAGTATACAAAAATCGGGACGGACCCGCGAGTCGCGTATTTTGAAAATTTATCGACTCACGTACGCCTGCCTCCCAGCCCACTGCAAACTCGCGTCTCTTACGTCTTCCAACTCATTCTGTGCTCTCCCAACTCTCCCAGCCGCAATTTGCGCCTCTCTTCTCTTCTCCTCTAAAATCCGTAAATGTTCTTCCTCGACTACACGTTCCTTCTCGCACTCTTGCTCTAGTAAAATCAACTCTCTCCTCTTCGCGTCTGCTCTCGCCGCTCTCGCCGCCTCTTCAGGAGGCACCACTTTCGAAACTACCTCATTTGCGATTGATTCGATCGAATTTACTCGAGTTTTAATGTCAATCCCTCGAGCTAAACACGCGTCATCGATCGCTTTCAATTTGATTTCCAATGATTCTTCCTTCAAAATTTGCTCGAATTCCTCGGTCGATTTTTCCTTGATTGAGGACACGAGTTGCGCGTATAAATCGTACAAGGGGAGGTGGTACTCTTTCGGTAAAGTCGGAAAGAATGCCGCGAATTCCTGCTCGACGTTTCCGATGCAACGCGTTCAAAGAGAAAGAGAGAGAAAGAGAGAGAGAGAGAGAGAGAGAGAGAGAGAGAGTCAGCGCACACCAAAAGGGGGGAAACGCACAAAGATTTGAATTTTTTAAAAACACCGTCGTCTCGAATCCAGAACAAAAAAAATGACATCGAACCGCACCGCAACGCTCGCCGGCTCGAAGCACGCGCTCAGCGAGTCCTCGAACATCGCGCGCAGATCTTTCGCTCGAGAGAAGAAGACGGTCTTCTTCTCGTCGTCGGCGTCTTTCTCCTCTTCTGGACCATCGAACGATTCTTCTTCGGGGTTCATCGTGTTCGACGACGTTTCCTCTTTTCTTTTCTTTTTCTCTCTTTCGAGAGACTCTTTTTTGTGTGGGGGAAGACAAATGACGACAAAAAAAAAAAAGAAAAGAAAAGAAAAGGGGAAAAGAAAGTCTTTTGTGTCAACTAAAACCCTAAACCCTAAAAGGAGAAAAAAAAAAGAGAAAACTTTGGCGACATTTTCATTCACATCATGGCCGACCACCCCGACGACGACGACGACGACGACGACCGAAAAGGAGGAGGAGGAGGAGGCGCCGAAAGAATAATCGAACGCGCGGGGACAATCACCGGCCACGACGACCGCGTGTGGTGTCTGAGCTTCGAACCGAACCGAAACGAGCTCCTCGCGACGTGTTCGAGCGACAAAACGGTGAAGATTTGGAAGATGATGATGGTGCGCGATGACGACGACGACGACGACGACGACGACGACGCGATGATGGCTTTGTGTCCCCGGTGCGTGTGCACGCTGGACGGCGTCCACGAGCGCACGATTCGATCGGTCGCGTGGTCGCCGTGCGGGAGATATTTAGCCAGCGCGAGTTTTGACGCGACCGTTGCGATATATCAGAGGGTGGACGACCGGGATGATGTGACAGAAGGAAACGACGAGGTAAAATTTGAATGCGTCGCCGCCTTGGAAGGCCACGAAAATGAGGTGAAAAGCTGCGCGTGGTCGCCATCCGGTTCTCTCTTAGCCACCTGTGGCAGAGATAAGTCGGTTTGGATATGGGAATCCGCACCAGGGAATCACTTCGAGTGCGTTGCGGTGTTACACGGCCACACTCAAGACGTGAAGAAAGTGAAATGGCACGAAACTGAGGACGTTTTGTATAGCGCAAGTTACGACGACACCGTGAAAACGTGGAAGGAAGATTTGGACGGGGACGATTGGAGTTGCAGCGGGACGACGAAAGCGCACGACAGCACGGTTTGGGATTTGACGCAGGAGAGAGTGCGAGATGGTGGGAGGTTTGCGACCGTGAGTGACGACGGTTGGGTGAAGATTTGGAACGCCGGAGGCGCGCAAAGGACAGAAATTAGCAGCGTTAACGAGAGCAAAGAAGAAGCGCCTTTGGAGTGTAGTTTTAGGAGTGGACACGACCGACCGATATTATGCGTGGATTGGTTTGGTAGTTCGGATAGAAAGAAGAATAACAATAGCGAAAGTAGTGGGGATAATGTTAGTAAACAACCGGCAACGTTAGTCGCCGGGGGAGGCGACAACTCGGTCAGAGTATATCGCGAAAAGGAAACGGGTGTTTGGGAGGAAGCAGCGGCGGTCGTGAACGCGCACGAAGACGACGTAAATGACATAGCGTGGTTTTCTTTGAGTAGTACTAAAGAAGAAGAAGCGCGAACATCGAATTACTTCGCCAGCGCTTCTGACGACGGCACCGTGAAAATCTGGAAATTTAGTTCAAACAGCGAATAAGTATAACGATTGAAATAATAGTAGCTTTATAAGTGGCGCTGAGTACTAAATTCAACACGAACCATTCGTCGTGTATCTCACTTTTGCGCACTTTGCGATGCATTCATTCGAAAACGTCTCTCCGGTTTCTCCGCACACTGGCTCGAACTTCAAATCGCACGCTTGTGCGCACGCTCTCTTTGCAATGGCGAACAAAGCGCCCTCGGCGCACGCCCCACGAGTCAGCTCGATTCCTTCCAACGCCTCATTATTACGGCACATAAACCAACACTCGTTCGCGTACGACACGTTTTTCACGCAAATAGGAGGCGACTCGTCTTCTTCGCACAGTTCTCTGCACCCTTCTATGAAAGTTTGTCCCTCCAACGGTGCGTGTTTCGTCGGCGTCGTCGCGCCGTTCATCTTCTCTCCCTCTTCTTCGTTCGCGCGATACGTAAATCCTGGTAATCGTTTCATCGCCGCCTCGTTCTCGTCGACGAGAGCGAGGAGGAGCACTGGGAGCATCGCGAATGCACGTAGCAGCGACATTACAAACAATAGGCGACGGACGCAAAACAAAACAATCTGAGCACCCACCCTCTTTTTTTTTCTTTTGTTTTTTTTTTTTTTCGTGTTGTGGGAAAGAAAAAAAAGAAAAAAAGAAAAAAAAGAAGGGGAAAAAGCGTGAAAAAAACAAGACGAGTGAGACGCTCTTCGCTTTATCCACACACATCGCGTTCCTTTCGAAGGCCCCCACACTAAGAAGAGAAGCTGAATAATGCCCCTCTCGGACGTCACGAACACCACCGGCACGACGGTCGTGCCCAGCGCGAAACTCCGTCCCAACCGCCACCACCACGCCTCGAACGCCACCACCACCGCGACGAAGTTGACGGACATGTTTGCGACGACGAAAGACGCTTTGGAGAGTTGTGGCGACGATGATTTCTTTACGAGTTGCGCGAAAGATGAAGCGGTGCACCACGCGAACAACAGCAAAGGTACCACGCCCCACCCCACCCGCGCGCGATTCTGTGTCGGGCGTTTTTCTCTCTCTCGCGCTTTTCGAGCGCGTGCGCGCGAGCGGCTTTTGTTTTGGAAATGTCTCTCTAACTGTTTTGTTCCCCCTCTCTTTTTGTCCCTCTTGTTTGAAAAACAACGCACCAGCGGCGAGACCGACTGGTGGAATGAACATGGCGCCGGCGAAACATCTGAGTCCACCGAAAAAAGCAGACGACAACGACGACGATTGGGAAAATTGGGGCTGCTCTTCTTCCACTCGCAGTGCTGCTACTTCTACCTACGAACAGAAGAAGACGAATGCTCTCCCGGCGAGTAAAAAATTCCAGTGCGTGCCGACGCCTATGGAACAGATTGCTTTAGGTTCCAGTAATAGTCACAATAATAATAACGCGAGCAGTACGCAACAACAGGTACCGAAGACACCGTCGAGTGGTCGAGGCGGGTTTGGGAGCAATACCAACGCGAACAACAACAAGAAAAACTTTACCAGATTATACCGAACGTCGTCGCCGGAGCGCAAAGCGGCATCGCCAACTGCGCAAGTGATTCATTCCATTGACGAAGCCGTAGATAGCGTTTTGACGAAATCTTACACTGGTTTAGTTGGAGCTGTGAGCTCGCTCGCGTCCACGTTAGATGCCGCCGTCGAAACGACGGCGTTAAAATTGGACCACTTTGCCTCTCAAAAGATGTCCCCGCCGGGCGGGCGCTCGCAGAAGAGTCGAACAAAAGAAGAAGACCCGATGAACTCGCCGAACGTGGTCAAAATGCGATGCAGAGAGTCGTTAGGTAGTAACAACAGTAGAACTAGTACCGCCACTAGCAGCAGCAGCAGCAGCAACAACAACAACAACAACAACAACAACAACAGCGATAAGACTTCCTCCTGGGGGAACTGGGAAGACGATGCGAGCGACGCGAACAAGGAAAACATCGACCCGCTGTTCCCTCAAACCCCAAGGCGTCTCTCCAAACACCTCTCGCAACAGAACAAACATCTGCAGCAGTCGAACGACTCCTTATCTGCCCAAGTGGACTCTTTGCAGAAAAAGGTACTCGAAGAAACCACTCATCGAAAAACGCTGCAAAGAGACATCGACTTGCTCAAAAAGCAAAATCTCGGCCTCCAAAAGCGTCAACAGAGCAAGCACAAAGAAGAGGAAGAGGACAAGTTGATGGAACAAGTGCGAGTGCAATTGCAACAATTGATCAAGGAAAAGAGCGATTTGACCGCGCTCAACGAACGACTCGCGCGAGAGAACGAGCAATTACACGGGTTCCTGTCGCACATGAGCGCCTCGGACGAGGAGGACGACTAAAAATACTCTCTCACGGGGGTGCTTTCTTTTTTAAAAACGTTGGCACACACACGTGCACAGTCCCCGATTTAAGTGGATGCATCATAAAAGAATCTCTATGTGTGTGTGTCTCTCTCTCTCTCTTTTTCTTTCTTTCTTTCTTTCTTTCTTTCTTTCCTGTGTCGTTCATTCATTACGTTTGAGAGGAGACCCCACAAAAAAGACGAGACGACGGGATACAAGAGAGGAGGGTGTTTTAAAAAAAGAGAGGGGGGGGGAAAGAGAGACGAAAAATCTTAAAAAAGTTTCGAAATATTTTTTATTGCTGCGTATCCACGAACGATATCGAAAACGCCCATATAATAATACATACCGGAGGACCTTTTTTTTTCGCAACAAAAGGCAAACCAAAACGCGGCGTTTTGTGTCGCGCCCAAACCAAAAACTCATATTTATCATGAAAAAAGCCCCCCCAGCCCGAAAAAAAACACTCGAGCTCCTCCTCCTCCTCCTCCTCCTCCTCCTCTCGTCGTGTGTGATGATATTCAAAAAAAAAATGTCACGTGGAATAAAGGCCAACCCTTTTGTGAGTGTTTTGAGACCTCTTCTTTGAATTGATGAGTATCTTTTTTTTCGTCCAAACGTGCGCTCCCCGAACGTATCCCGAGCGAAAGGGAGACCTTTACCAAAAGCGCGCCGGGCAACACCAAAAGCCTCACTTTTCGCATTCGAGCACACACCAAAGCGCTCCCAAAACAATTAAAATAATCAAAATGTTTTCCTTGACCCAATCCGCGTCTTTTGCGTCCACGAAAGTTTCCGCCGCCGCGCCGAAGCAATCCACGAAGAGATCTGCCTTCAAGGTGCAAGCCAAGGCGATCAACTCGGAATCTTTATCCAAGAGAGACTTCCTCTCCGCCGCGGTCTTGTCCTTCGGGTTCTTGTCCGTCGGCGACGCCGACGCGGCGACGAAGAAAGTGAGAAAGTCCTACGCGTCGAAGAGAACGCCCGCTTCCGCCAAGAAGTACCCGACGGCGAAAAAATCCACGACCGCGAAGCCGTACAAGCCGAGCGCGAGGACCGTCGTCCCGGCGAGAAGCGTCGCCACCTCGCCGGCTTCGAGAAGAGGCAGAGCAGCACCGGCCAAGAAACCGGTGACCGCCAGAAGAAAATAAGCACGCCGACGACAGCGAGAGCAAGTGCTACTGAGCGTACTTCCTTCTCGTGTTTGATGGTATTCTCGGCTAGTGTTGTAAAAGGATAAAGAATTGAGAGGGTTCCCGGGACGGGTTGGACAAGAAATAGATTGATGCGCAAAACGTTGTGAATATTTATTGCCACTGGTGCCTTACCAAATCGATTGAATATTATTATCATTATTATCGTTAGTATCATCAGTTCATTCTATTATTTAATCTATCAACTCGTATTGATGATGTAGCGCACGTTCAAATCTCTCTTTTTATTCCGTGGCTTTATCCGCCTCGAGTCGTTTCAATGGCGCGTCGAACGTGGTAAAATACCCCAGCGTGACCAGACCTAAGACTATTAATATCGCGTAGTCGCCACTCAATTTTCCAAAAATTAAGTCCCCAGTCGCCGCATAGGCTAAGATGGGGACTAATATGGCCGAGAAGAGGTTACCACAGACTTGCTGAAGCGCGACGACGCCGTTTTCGTCCTCCGGGTAAGAGACTTCCACAGCCAACTCGGCGCAAATCGGCTGCACCGGGCCGACGGTTAAACCGAGGAAGACCAAACTAAATAAGACGTACGCGTCTGGTATGACTTCTCCCGCGCCAATTGGCATCAGTAAGAATATAGAGGCGATAATTAAAGCAATGGAAACTGGTTTGTACTTCTTGGACCGGTCCACATAGCCGCCTAAAAAGATGGAACCAAACATGATGGCCAATTGAAACGCCGCGCCAAACTCGTCCGCCTCGAACGCGTTTTCCACCCCAGCTTTCCCTAATGTCGTACCAATAAACGCTGAAACGTTGTTTGAAATAGCAATAGAAGCTACAAACGCCGCCGTTGGTTGCCAAAACCCGGGTGTTTTTATCAATCGTTTACACAAAGCCACGAAATTTAACTCCAACTCGTCTTCGCCCATCTCTTGCAACGCATCGGCGTCGCCCGCCTCCTCGGCTTCGCACCTACGTTTCCTCTCTTTTTCTTGTTGAACTTGCGATAAACTTGGTGGCGTTGGTGGTTTATCTTGAAACTGTATAAACGCGCCAATAGTGACAATCCCACTCAATAACGTAATCAGCGAAAAATACCCGTTCAAACCTTCGTTGGTTTGGCCCATCAACCCGCCGACGATGAAAGCAACCGCTATGCCAATTTGGTTCGCATTAATCGCAATCGAAGTCGACAACGCTCTCTCGTCCTTCCCAAACCATCGGCTGGACAATAACGTGGGCGTGCACTGAAAAAACGGCTGCGCTGCACCAACCATAATCGTTCCGACAACCTCTTCAGTGTATGACGGCATAAACGACGCGAACGGAATGAAATCGTTAAACTCTAGTCCCGATCGTAAAGCACACCCGCACGTCATCAAAGCTGCCGCGCTCGTCACCACTTTTCTCAACCCAAACTTTCCGACAATTTGTGGCTCCAAGAAACAAAATGCGACGTTCGTGAATAGAAAAACATCGATCAAAGTCTCAGGACTTCGATGAAAAATCGAATCCCATGTGCCTGGCGTCGCCGCCACCGAAAAACAAACCCAATCGGAAATTAAAGCCAAACAGGCGAGATAGCCGAGTTGGATCCATCGTTGGGAATAAAGAATGATTTGTGTATCCTCGTTCTCGTCTTTGTTTTCGTCTTCAATTTTACGCTCGTCTTCTGGTGCTAAAGTTGGTGGTATCGCTCGAGTAATCACAATCGACGACTTTCTTTTTCTCATCATCGCCTTCTTATCCGCTTTCTCCCCGTCGTCGTATCCAAAAGAACTGCTGCTGCTATTCCGCGCGATCGGTGTCATCGCGCAACATCGAAGCCTCTTCGATGCACGAAAGCGACTCGCGCTCTTCAGTTCCACTCTGCGTGTCGACATCATCCGCGCTTTCGAGACGACATTAGATGGTGCAGTCGCGAGTGACGTCTCCAAAGTTCCCGAAGAAGGAGACGGAGAGAAAGATGTCATCACACCACCGCACTCGACCCCGCGCGACAAAGAGGGAAACATTTATACGCGGAGAACAAACGCGGTGGTGGGTTTGTGTAGATGTGGCAGGAATGCGTGGTGTTCGTAGATGTGTGTGCACATGCGCGCGCGCGCGTGCTGTGGTAAATCAAATGAGGGAGAACTGAAATCGCATCGAGAACGTGCATCAAAACGACGCACAAAAATATCTCTACGAGTAAAAAAATTAACACACTCTATTTACGTCCGCCGTCTCCTCGGCGCCCCGGTAGCCCCCTTCGTTTTCTTCGTCGTTTAACTGCACAAATCTAAGGATGTTCTGTTTCGTACACTCGGCGATTTCCGTCAGCGCTTCGAAGGTTAAAAACGCCTGGTGTGGAGTCACTAACACCTGAGGCAAGGACGCTAATTGCGCCATGGTGTCGTCCCAATACACCATTTTCTCCTCGACGGTTAAATTGGAAAAGTCTTTGAAGAAGATTTTCTCCTCAGATTCGTAGACGTCGATGCCTAAACCGCTTATTTTTCCCAGACGCAATCCGCAGATGACGTCTTTGATGTTCAAAAGGCCTCCCCGAGAGGTGTTGATTAACATGGCGCCTTCCTTCATCGACGCGATTTCCTTCGCTCCGATGAAGTGTTTCGTATGTACGTTCAAAGGTAAATGGAGACTGACAATGTCGCTGTTTTTTAACATGGTTTCTAGGTCATTGCAATACTGACCGACAAAGCCATCCTTTTGTTCCAGATCGTAGCCTAAAACGTTCATGCCAAACCCTTTGGCACAAATAGCCGCCAAGCCTCGGCCGATTTTTCCCGTGCCTATAACGCCGAGCGTTTTGCCTCGCATCGAGAACCCAACCAATCCATCCAAGGTGAAATTCCCAGATTGCACTCGATAGTGCGAAGTAACTATCTTCCTATTCAGCGCTAAAATCAACGCCATCGCGTGTTCCGCGATGCTAAGCGGATCGTACATGGGCACCCGATAGACTTTCACGCCTAACTCTCTGCACGTGTTCACATCGACTTTGTCGAATCCGGCGCATCTCAACGCGATCATTCCAACCCCGCAAAAGTTTTTCAATCGCTCGAGGACGTCCGACGATAAGTCATCGTTTACAAACGCGCAGACAACGTCGAATCCTTTCGCTAAATCGACCGTTTCTGCGGTCAATCTCGGCTTGAGAAACGTCACGGCGCAATTGGACGACGAGAGTGCTTTCTCGAGAATGTCGCGTTCGTACGCGTGCGTGGAAAAGACGACGACTTTTGTCGCCTTTTTGTCGCCGGAAAGAGCGAACGACACCACTCGGCCTCCTCCTCGTCGTCGTTTCCCCGCGAAATGTCGCGCCACGCACCTCCTCTGTATCGAGAGCCCCGAATATCTCGCGAGCATTTTGTCGGGAAAGGACCAAAATATCAAAGAAAAAAGGTGCCTTTTTCCTTTTTTCTTTTATGAGAAAAACCCTAAACGGTAAAACGGTAAAAAGGTTTGGAGGAGGACCGTTTGTGTCGCGAGAAGAAGAAGAAGAAGAAGAAGAAGAAGAAGAAGAAGAAGACCAAGGGCGCTAATACGAGAGTCCCGGCGATGCGCGAGAGAGAGAAGAGACGCGCGAGACGAAATCTCGCGGGGGTCTCGCGGTGAGACTTTTTTTAGTTAACCGCCCCGAGGAACTTTGCGAGGAAGAAAAGAGAGAGAAGAGAGGATGTTGGATGATGTCTGCGACGACAGTTCGTCGGAGACCCGCTCGACGTCCTCGTTCGACGCGACGTGCCCGCTCGAACTCCTGCTCGACCCACACTTTCTCGGAGAGAAAGAGTTGACCGCGAAATCTATGCTGCGAACGATTTCCAATCTGAGCGCGCAGGATTTAGCGAAAACCAGCGAGCGGTGCACGTGCCCAAAAGGCGTCTCTTGCCGCTTTAGAAAACTAACGGACTCGGACGAGGCGTGGTGGCCCCACTGCGCGAAAGCGTGGTTCGAAGAGGATAGCGTGCCGCCATTTAGAAAACCACCGAAAGATAAAAAGACGTGGAAAGCGGCATATTTAGCGTTAAAACCGGAGGAAGGACCGACGCCGATGGAGTTGGAAGAAAGGAGATTGAAGCAAGAAAGAATCGAAGCGAAAGCTTTAAAGTGGTCGATGGAAAATAAAGCGGGGAAAGGGGCGATAAAAGCGAGGAGTAAAGAAGGCGGGGTAGAGTTAGCAGTAGACAGGAAAAAAGCAGATAAGGCGACGTTGAGGGAGTTTTATAAGACGGTGCGCGCGAAACCGAAAGGGAGAGGGCACAGAGAGGGCACGAAAGCGTTCGATGCCGGCGCTTGAGATTTTGCTCTCGTGCGTCAAGTAATATATAAATAGTCGCGTGGGTCAACTCATCTGCTATCTGTTGTTCTTAATGTTGTAAAACTAAAAACTAAACCTATGTACTGTACCATGGTACCATACTATAGTAATATACAATCAGAATGCGTTCAATATTATTATCGAACGACGCACACATCTAAGCGCTTCGGGTCGTCCAGGTCTTCAAAAAGTGGAAGTAACTTTTTCGTTATTTCGATTGTTTCCTTCCATTCCGGTTCGCTTTTAGAAGGACCTTTCACACGATCATCGATTGATGCCTTCCCATTTTGGACGGCTTCCGTGAGATTTACCCATTGTTTTTTTATTCGTTCGATTTCTATATAGTCTAAGCTCAAGGCCCGGAGGCGCTCTGGCCATCCTTCAACGAGCATGCGCGACATGTCGTTCGCCAAAGAATGCGCGTATTTCTCGACCCACTCTAAGAACTTCATGTGTGAGTCAAACTTGTTATCAAAACAAGAGTCACATTTCATGGAAACGTTCTCTGCGACCATTTCAAATAAAAGCGAGATGAAACCAGAATTTATCTGGCACTCGAGCCGCTCTGGATCGTACGCTGCATCATAGGTACTCCAAATTCGAACATTGAAATTGTATACGATTGATTCCATTCGATCCCATCCGTATTGAAGTATATCATACTTTTCTGAGTATTTTCCGGCAATCTGGGCAATTCTTTTCCGCATACTTTCGGCTATGTGTTTCATGCTCGCGTCGATTTCGCCCACATGAACAACCTCGAGATCGTTCGCAAATCTCCCGACAATATCCGCAATCTCAAACACGAGAAACGGGTCTGCGCCACAGTCATCCAGACGCTCAATGTTTCGCGCCGATCCTATGATTTCCAGCAGACTACCAATAACGGCGACGAGGACATTTAGTTGTTTCATCGCCCCTTCCGCACTGATGTCGAGATTCTCCAAGCCTTTACTAATATCCCCTATGTTGTCTTCTCCCTCTTCTTCCTCTTCTCCGAACGCGAGCGTGAACACTTGCACAAGCGTTCTGAAACTGTTCAAACTTCGACTTAAATTCTCGCTAGCTTTATATCGTGTGGCGTTATCATCTGATTCGAGTAAATGATAAATTTCAACTTCCATCTCCAAGCGACAAATTTGCGAGACGATTTCGAAGAGCGTGATGTTGCTAGCGTTTTCAGCAGCGGCAGCGGCGGGTCCTGCTGTTTTTGTCTTCCTAATCGACGATTTTTTTAGCATCCACCAATCGTCCCCACAAAGGAATTGCACCGACGCGGCGACGTGCACCGCGAGCGCTCGTTGTCTTTTATCGACGCTCTTGGACGACAAGATGAATTTCAACCCCTCGCTAAGCTCTTTCGCCCACCCGGTCTCAAAATCTTTCCAGCAACTTTTCCTATATCTATGCTTAGTGCTATCGTCATTTTCACCTAATATCCTCGATTCTATCATCGCATTTAGAAACTCCAAAGCCATCAACGCCGCCTCTGTCCCGGCTCTCTTATACAAACACTCCTTCACGACTACACCAATCATTTTATAATCACTCGAAATAAGCTCCGCAGTTGACACGTACGGATTTATAAATTCATCGTCGCTATCATAGTCATCCAAATCACCGTACGGATCGAACACGAAAATGTTGTTCTTATTCGCCCGGCGAATCTCCGTTATAATGTTACACAGAGCGAGGATCGCAGACGCGAGGATCGCGTCGCCGTCAATACCGTTTCCTCTTTTATTTCCGTCAGAAGCAAGCGCATCTTCCAAAACAATAAGGACTCTTTCCACGCACTTCGGCACGATCTGCAGTGGATTGCCTTCCCGCTTTTTGTTGTCGCCTTCCGACGAATCGTCGATGTGTACCACCGCCGCGCACGTTCGGTCCATAAATTCGCACAATTTCATCAGGCTGTCCCTGGGTAAAGTAATATTTGCATTCGTGTTCAACTCTTCTGCGATCGGAAGTAACGATAAAGCGCAATCTCTCGACCCAGACGCTAAACTCGCGCAGACATTGATGCCTAAACTTCTTCTTTGCATGTTTTCCGGGTGATTAACTTTCATCTGAGTACTGCAACCATCACCATCACCGCCCGATATAGAAGGACTAATCAGCGACAACAAAAAGTCATCTTTCATCGCCGCGTGGCAGACGGAAAGGAAGACGTCTTCTTCGTTCGTGTTCGTCGTGTCGTCTTCTTCTTCTTCTTCTTCTTCTTCTTCTTCTTCTTCTTCTTCTTCTACTACTGCGCGATTTTGATGACGGTTAGGATTTGATTCTCCATTTTCTTCGCGCAACAACTTCACGGCTAACGCTAAACCGACGTATTTCTTCGTCGTGGATAGGTCGTTTAGGTGTTGAAGAACAGTTTGAAGGAATGGGGAAGGCATTCATAAACCGGTTGATGATTGCGTGTTTAAGACGTTTTGCTATGAGGAAATTTTACAATTTTGTCTCTCTATAAAACTACCTGCGAGACGGCGAACGCGAGCGAGATCGATCTCTTCTCCAGCCATCTCTTCTACGATCTTCGGGAGATCTAGACGAGCGGCGACGTCGACTGCGATTGTCATAGTCATCGTAGTCGTCGTACCTTCTTCTGCTGCGTCTTCTTCTATCCGAAGGCGGACTTCGACTGCGACTTCGATGACGCCTTCGGCTACCGCCGCCGTATCCGCTGATGCGGCGGTCGTAGTGGCGATCTCGATCTCGATCTCGACTACGGCTGCGGCTACGGCTACGACTACGACTTCGCTTTCTACGGCTTCGATCTGAGTCTCTTCGATGTTCTCGCGAGCGAGAACGAGAGCGGTATCTGCTGCTTCGATGAAGGCGGTCGTCGCGATGACGGTCACGCGAGCGATGATGATCGCGATGATAGTCTTTCTTTTTGGCGTTGTTGTTGATATTATCGTCTCCTTTTTCCTCTTCGGAAATATGCGTCATCGTCGTGTTCGTCGTGGTAGTAGTAGTAGTAGTAGTCGCCGCTGGAGCGTGTTGTCCCGAAGATGGAGGAGGAGGCACGTCGCTAAAAAAGTTCTTCGCGTCCAACTCGGGTTTGGTGTCATCTTCCTTTTCTGAAGTATGTCGCTTCACGACGACCAGCGCTTCTTTCTTCTTCTCCTTTTTCGGTTCTCTTCTTTCTTCTTTTTCTTCTTTTTGGCCATCTTCTATGCTCGGCTTCGCTTCCTCTCCTCCTTCCTCTCTTTCCTCCTCTTCTTCGTCTTCTCGCTTCCCCCATGGTTTAAAATACACGCGGTCGTTCTCCTCTCCTTTCCCTTCCAGCCGTTTCCTCAAAATATCCGCCAGCCGTTCCTTCAACTCCCTAATCGTCTTCCATCCCGAGTACTGCTTCCCCATCTTATGATCTCTGACCCGTTGCTCGTTATCGTGCGTGTTCAAATACACCCCACTCAGTGGGCACACAATTAAACGTTTCATTGTTTCCACTCGTCTCTCGCGTTCTTTTTCCACGACTTCCTCCAATTTCTTCCTCCGCTCGGAAATGTCATCCAACTCTTTCATCGCTTTTTCCGCCCCATCCACGTCTCCAATAATCCCCAACTGTTCAATTTTTTTTTGCAGGCACTGCATCTGATCGGTCAATTGCGCCAAAGCTTGTTTATCGTGCTCCGGCACACTCCCGTACACTCTCGCTCTTTCCGCTCTTTCCAACTCCACGCGTTCCGTGGCGATTCTGATTCGTCGATCGCAATCGGACACCAATCGATCCAGAATTTTCTTCGTCTCTTTTTCGTAGTCGTATTTTGCCCTCTCCTGGTCGGTAAGAGATTGAAATTCCTCCCTTAACTCCATCGATTGCACGCCGCACGGATGTTCCTGTTTGGAGGCTTGTTGGACCGGGAGTCGCAACGCACGAGCGATTTCGTCCGCAGATTTTGTGTTTTTGAACATGGTGACGTCGAAACCGCAGAGGAAGTATTTGTCCACCTCCTCGTCCTGAAGCGTTCGAGAGAGTGCGACAGAGAAAGAGAAAGAAACGCGAGCGCGCGCGCGCGGTCAGTGCAAAACGTAGTAAGCGCCGTCAAACGCGTGCGATTGTTGTTTTCAAATTGCGTTCGATTTGGTTTTGGAAAAAGAGAGTGTGCGCAATGTTGCGCACCGTAAACAACGTCTTCCTGTTCTGCCTTTGCTCCAACGGGACGTCTCGTTCGCTGCCCATGAGCTGGTCCAGCATCGCGCGCATCTCTGCCGCCATCTTTTTCTACTACACGCGCAAAAAAAAGGGCGGGGCGGGGCCTTCCTTTTGGTAAGGGGCGAGTCAAAAGCGTTAAAAGAAGGGACTTTTTCTGACGACGACGGAAAAAATTCTCCTAAGTTTTCGTCGTCGTTTCATTTTCTTTTTCTCGTCTTCCAAAGCACGTCTTTTGAGGGTGTTCAGATTTCTCCCTTTCGAGACCGAAGATACAACACGTCGAAGAGACCTCTGTGTCTCTATCTCTATCTCTCTATCTATCTATCTATCTATCTATCTCTCCCTCCTTCCCTCTCTTTCCCATCCTCTCGAGCGATAGGTTCGGTCTGCGTGTCGTCGGAAGGGGCATGGAATTCACGGGAACAACGACGTTCCGCGCTCGCGGACGATGGCGTCGATGCTGCGTTTCCTTCGTCTCTGAGAATCGTATATCGACCACTTCTTTTTGGCGAGAAGTTTGGATTTGATGCAGTTGACTCGAGATTTTCGGATAAAGTTGTTTAATTTCTTTTCCTCGTGGAGCTGTATGGAGCGTAGTTGCTCTCGAGCGCGTTCGGTTTCTTCTTGTTTTTGTTGGAGCTTACGTCGTTGGCGTTTTGGGATCTTCTTTTTCGGACGGTGGTTATCGGATTTGGATTCGCTCGCTTTCTCGGGAGTGTTTACGTTGGAGGTTGTTGATATTGGCTTTTTGATTGGAGATGTCGGTGGAGTAGTTAACGTTCGCCGCCAGAATGCCGTCGCAGTCGCTTTCGTATCGTCGTCATTCTCCTTGTCCTCGTTCTCGTCGTCTCCCCCGAGAAACTCCACGACGACTCCTCCTCTTTGTTCTTCTTTTCGTCCCGCTTCTGAAGTCGACAAAAAGTCGATCGGTATTTTTTTTGCGCGCTCTCCTCGCGCGAGATTGGTATTCCTACCCTTCGCGATAGTTGTGCCGTTCGAGAGTATCGCCATCACGTCTTTGTTCTCCGTCGTCCTCTTCTCGTCTTTTTCTCTCCGGAAAGAAAAGTTGGCACCCAAATTCCGATCCTTTCGTTTTCCACGGCGACGACGACGACCACTCCGTTCCTTTCTGATAGATACCTTTGCGCTCCCAGACGACGCGCAATAGTTCACAAACATCTCGCGCGCGCATCTCGTCGTCGCGATCGAGTCCACGTCGACCCCGCATCGTCTGTACGGCCGTAAGAATTCATCAAGCAAAACGCGTCCAATGTCGAGCGGTAAAACCAAATACAATTCAGCGATTTTCAGAAGCGGATGACGACGCGGTGCAGTCGCGTCCGCCGCCCTCGGACGAGCAAAAGATGAAGATGAAGATGAAGATGAAGAGCACCCGAAAAGGTCGTCTCGACGACGAGGAGTGGTTTCTTCCATCGTGTCGCTCCGCGTTCGAGCGTCCGCGCACAATGAAGTCCAATCCAAAAAACGCATTTTGGAAACCTGAGAAAAAAAAGCGCGCTCTTTTAGTAACCCGACCGAACGCGTCCGCGCGACGCCTCGCGAAAAGCGAAAGGCAAAAAGAACAACGCCACCGCGCAAAAGAGAACACCGCGGCGCTGCCCCGATTTTGGCGCGAGAAGAAAGAAAGACGACGCTTAAAGCACTCGCGCGAATCTGATATGTTCTGAGAAGAATGCGCGTTGCAATCGCAACGATTTAGTGTCCACGAAGAGAAGAGTGATGGGTTTTCCAAAACGCGCTCCCGACACGCAGAAAGAAGAAGAGGACGGTAATGCTCGCGCAAAAACGCGCAAAAAAGAATCGGTATCGCTGCTGAATGCGTCGAAAGAACAAGTCGCGAACGCTATCGCGAAGAAGAAGAAGAAGAAGAGGAAGAAAAAGAGCGACGAAAAACCAGTGCGTGAATGTAAGAGCATGAAAACGAAAGGAGACGCGCTGATGGCGTGCGGCGCGCCAGCGAGAGATGGGAAAGAAGGAGGCCCGGATTTCTTTTCAAACAGCGATCTAGAATCAGAGTCGAGTGAGATAGAGTGGGAAGATGTGGAAACGGAAGAAGAAGAGGACGAAGATCATGGCGATGATACCGATGCCGTGAGTTGCGCTGCGCCGAAAGGAGAGAAAGCTAATGAAGAAGACGGAGACAGCGAGTGCGAAATAGTGGACGAAATAACAGACCCGAACGAGATAAAGAAGAAAGCTAAGAGAAGAATAACGAGACACGAGAGAAATAGGATAAAAGAATTGCACTATGTCGAGTTGTTGTGTCGTCTTGCGCGGGTGCACTTGGTGAATCGAGCAATCGAGAGTGAACTGTTGAGATGTTTGGCTTTGAGCATAGCGCCGAGAATGTTAGTCGAAGGGATTTTAGAGAGGCCGGGGAAAAAGGAAGGGAAACCAGTGGTGATGATGATGTTACAGTCCGCGGTGAAGCTTTTTCAGGATCAAATTGGCGCTTCATGTGAGGAACAAGAGGAGAGTTCTTGGACTCCATACGTGAGCGCGAAAGAAGCGTGCGCGAATAAAGCTGGATTCGCGGGTGGTGTAGCGTGGAAGTTGAGCGAAATAGTAAGAAAAACGCCCTCAAGAGCAAATGCGCTCAAAATGTCTTTTTCTAACGTTTCAGAGATAAAAGCAGCGCTTTTGTGCGCTTATTTACGCGCGTTAGGCATTCGCGCGAGACTGTGCGCGAGCTTAAAACCATTGCCACACGACGTGAAAGGCCCGGATTTAGATAAGAAAACAACCTTGCGATCGTTAGATGGTAAAACGGCGAATATTTTCAAAGCGATGGAAAAAAATAGAGCATCAATGAATAACGACGAAGTTAATGGCGACGAGATTTCGCATTGGGTAGAAGCACTCGTGAGAGAAGGTGGGAACGATACTACCGAGGAATCGACACGGACGACGACGAAGAAGAAGAAAGAATCCACAAAATTCGTCCCAATCGCGCTCTCACCGGCTACCACCAGTTTTACCATCGGAGACGTCGACGATATCGTGCAATCGTGGTCGACGTACCCAGGATATGTCGTTGCTTTCGATGAATTCGAACGAGAAAAGAACGGTAACATTTTGTCCTATACGGATGTGACGAGAAAGTATTCGCAAAAGCAGTTTGCCATTAAATCTCTAAAGAAACGCATGAAAGGTGACCAAAGATGGAATGAGCTTAGTGCGGCGCATAAAATTCATCTCGGCGGCGTTCGCGATGACGACGACGAAAGTTCCGGTCAAATATACTTGAAAAAGGCGTTAATCGACGAGCGCGACGCAATGGCAAAGATACAAAGATCAGAGCGACCGCCGAAAACGCTCACGGAAATCAAATTACACCCTTTGTGGTGCGTAGAAGCGCACTTGCGGCAAAATGAATGCATTTATCCGAAAACTGGTGTTGCTGGATGCGTCGATGGAAAACTCGTCTACCCCCGCGAAAACGTTCGGAAACTTCGAACGGACAGGCGATGGAAATCCGAGAAGAGATTGATGGTGAAACACGCGGAAATAGATAGCCCAATCAAGAAATTACTCTCGAACAAAGCACGAGCGCATTTGAAACAATACGGTGGCGACCCAGAACAGTTTGCGGATATCTTTTTATACGGCGAATGGCAGTGCACAACCTACCACCCGCCTAAAGCAGATAAAGGCGTTGTGCCTACAAACTCCCGTGGTAACGTCGATTTAACGAAGAATGGCGATGGCTTACCCGATGGTTGCGCATACATCGAGGACAAAAACGCGTTAACTGCGGCTCGAAAACTTATCAATCCACAAATTCACGCCGTTCCTGCTCTGATTGGCTTTGAATACAGGCAAGGCGGCATGACGCTTCCCGTCTTTCTTGGCTGCGTCGTCGTTGCAGAAAACGAAGAAAGAGTTAGGAAACAATTGTTCGAAGACGAGAAAGAAAGAGTGAAGAAAGAGAAACTAAAAAAACTGAAAGACGCGAGTTTGAAATGGAGAACTTTACTCGGTGCGATATTCATGAAGGAAAGATTGAGAAGAGAAGTGGATGCTCAAGAAAACGAGGACACGTTTCAAACGACGTTAGCGACGAAAGTAGAAAAATTATAGAAAGCAATACGCACGCAACTACAAATTAGATTAATTGCGGTTAAAATAAATAAATAAATACTAGAGAAACATGATCATTTCATTCTGCCTACGGTGACCATTGGAACGCCTAACATATCAACCGGCGCGTGTTCGCCTACGTTCGCACCGCCTCCGACTTTAACCAAACCGGTTCGCACGTTCTTCAGTAGCGCCCTATTCCCATCTTCCTCTCTCAACGCTCTCACGATGTGCATATCTGACACCATTGCAGTTACCATCTCATCGTTACTATTACCACCACCATTACCACTAATACTACTACTACTACCACTACTCAACGCCCTCTTCGCGTTATCGGCTCGATCAATCTTCACTGAATCATCCACAATACCATCGCACTTACCCGGCACCATAATTTTTGCGCCAGCCATCATCGCCCCCAAAGCACCAAACCCAAACCCCATTGCGTGTAATAATGGCACTCCAACCATAACCACATCTTCTCTCCCCAATTCCATCGCATTTGCTGCCTGTTCTCCGTACCTAAACAACGTCTCCGCCCCGTCTCCCTTCTCCGTGGAGTTGAAGTAAAATAGCGCTTCATTTTCCGAAGTCATCGACGCATCATCGCCATCATCCTTATAACCATTGTACGCATTTATCAGCACATCCCAATGCACCACCTTCTCTTTCAACCCCGCCGGACCAACTGCAATCGGTTCGTGATTTCCAATCATCTTTCCAGCCTTATCTGCAAATCCTGAATGCACCAGCGACCCGAAGCTTTTCGCCTCCAAAAACTCTGGGGAAGTCTTTGAGGACTGAACTTTCACTCCTGCGAGCAACGCACCGGTTAAGGCGACTAACAATTCCGGGCTATCTCCCAATCGAATAGCCAGCGGTCTATTCTCTTCATTTGTATCTTTATTCGTGTAATCGAGGTCTTTTAACGCTTTCGCAAACGCGTACGATTGATCGCGAAAATCGCTGAACGAAAGCGCTGCTTTTCTCGCATCAGACGAATCTGGACTAAACAAAAATGGAGCGTTGGGTTCGTTCGAATGCACGTTTTCTCGGAGAATGTGCGCGATTAATGTCGCGGTTGGGTCTTTTCTAGTTGAAGAGAAGTAAAGCTTTCGAGATGCGGTGGATAGGAGTCGTCGAGTGATGGTCATTATTGCTATACCTGCGCGTTGAATGAGTGACAAAAATTTTCTTCCATTTTATCTCGTTACAAAAAATGCTCGCACAAAATACATCAAGAAATGATGCGATGACGGAAGATGCAACGACAAAAAGACGCGTGCCGAAAGGCCAGTGCGACCAGTTTTTCTTCGAGAAGGAGATTTTGTCCTGTTCGTGCTGTACTTCAGAAGACACTCATTCCGTCGTCCTTTTTTACCGCTACGTGTCTATCGAAAAAGAACAGTTACAGGAGTTGAAAGAAAACATGGAAGATATGATGAATGCACTCGATATTCGAGGTAAGATACGTCTGTCGGTGGAGGGAATTAATGCTACCGCAAGCGGGAGAGAAAGTAGCATGAAGGAGTTTGAACGGAGAATGAAAAGCATGGATGGACAGTTTGTGAATTTGGACTTGAGCCAAGTGGATTTTAAGAGCGAACACGTGAAGGAGAGTCATTTATTATCGGGTGGTGGATGTAAACACATTTTCGAGAACGCGAGCGTTCGCATCGTCGATGAGGTGTGTCCGTTTGAACCATCGTCAAAGAAGAGTGAAAACGCATCTATAGAATCGCATCTTCAACAACAACAACAACAACAACAACAACAACAACAACAACAACCGAATCGATTGACACCTCGTGAATGGCGAGATGCTATTCAATCGAGCGACGACGATGTCGTCGTGTTAGACGTGAGGAATTCGTACGAGAGTCGAATGGGAAGGTTTGTCCCGGAAAAGACGGTGTGTTGTCCTCTTCGGAGGTTTAGTCAGTTCAAAGAATGGGTGGAAGAGAAAGGCGGTATGGAATACATTGAGAACAAAAAAGTGCTCGCATACTGTACGGGCGGCGTAAGATGCGAAAAGGCGACGTCTTATTTGTTGAGTTTGAACGTGACAAAAGAAGTTTCGGTTCTAGAAGGTGGGATAGTGGCGTACGCGAGAGATGTTGGCGACGAGGGGTTTGTCGGGAAGAACTACGTGTTTGATGCGCGAGGATGCGTCGACGTTGGTGATAACGATAAAGCGCTTTTGACAAAGTGCGACGGGTGCAACACGCCGTGCCTACCACATCTGGCGAGATGCGCGAGTAAAGTGTGTCACGCCATTTTGGCCGCGTGCAATGAGTGTTCGAGCATGATGATATACTGTTGCAACACGTGTAAGGCGAATAAAGACGGCGAGAAAAAGTTAGCGTGCGAATGTGATAGCTATCGTTCTAGAGAGATGAGATGTGAGGTTCCCGCTGCGCAGTGAGATGATTCAAATAAGTAGCATTTATATAATAGTGTAATATATACAAACACACGCACGCGAAACGAATAATACACACATACAAAAATCAAACGTAATCGCCTCTCGTAATCATCGTACCGCATCCTTCGTCGGTTAAAATCTCCAACAATAATGAATGCGGCGCCCTCCCGTCGATAATGTGTCCACTCACGCACCCACCTCTCAACGCATTCATACAATCCGTCACTTTTGGAATCATCCCTCCTGCAATAATACCACTCGCAATCATCTCCTCTGCCTTTGTAAACGTTACTGTTCGAATCAACGAATCCACATCGTCTTTATCCGTGCACACACCAGCAACATCCGTCATCAATACCAACTTTTGCGCGTTCAACGCCGCCGCAATCGCTCCAGCCGCAGTGTCCGCGTTTACGTTCAATGCGTTTCCTTTTGCATCTTGCGCTACAGTCGCAACCACGGGTATAAACCCGCCGTCGATTAAATTGTTCAACAATTTCGGATCGACCGATTCAATCTCACCTACCCACCCCAACTCTTTATCCTTCACTTTTCCTCTCAACAAATTCCCATCTTTACCGCATATCCCCACCGCTCTTCCGCCTCCATCGCCTCTATCGGTGGCATTATTATTAATTAACGCCACCAAATCCTTATTCACTTTCCCAGTCAACACCATCTCCACCACCTCCATCGTCGCGTCGTCCGTCACTCGCAACCCGTTCTTAAAGTTTGGTTCGATGCCAACCACCTCTAACATTTTGTTTATCTCCGGTCCTCCTCCGTGTACCAGCACGATGTTAATCCCAACAGTAGCCAGTAAACATATGTCTCGAATGACCGCTGCTTTCAGTTCTTTCGATTGCATTGCCGCGCCGCCGTATTTCACGACCACCGTTTGTCCTTGAAATCGTTGCAAATACGGGAGGGCTTCGGAGAGAATGTTTACTCTGTTGCTGTTTTCCGGTGATATGCGCTGGATTTTCGCGGTGCCTTTCTTCGGCGGTTCTGCAGAAGACGACGCCGACGCCGATGCTTTCGTCGACCGTCGTCGTTCGCGGAATCGAGGCCCAGAAGCCGCCGCCCCCGAAACGCGATTCATCTGCCGTCGCACTCCACGCACCAATCGGCTTTGAGAACAACCCCGTGTCGACGACGATGCGGCTTTGACGACGACGCATTTCTGGGTCGTCGCTGCAGACGCGTTCAGGGACGCGTGCACGACCGAAGAAGGCGTCGTCATTTTTTCTTTTTGGTGTGGTGTTTCTCTCTCTCTCTCTCTCAAAAACTGTCTCTCGTCTCTCTTTCCGTCTCTCTCTGTGGTGCGTTGAGGAGGATGCAAAAAGCTCTTTTTTGTCCGGACCTTATTTTTCCCCAATAAAACACGCGATGGTTTTTTCCATTTCATCACATTAAAGTCGCTTAGTGTGTTCTCTGCGTTGTTGTGAGTTGGACGATACACACACACACACACATATATATCATCGCATCTTTCTCCGAGACGCGTCGTCCACCACGAATCGATCATCGACGAACGTTTTTTTTACCACCCGCGACGACACCACCACCACCACCACTCTACTTTTTTTCACGTTGTCCAAAACACGAGTCATACATGGGTCGAAGCACCACCCCTTGGAACGCGACGACGTCGTCGTCGTCGTCTTCCATGGTCCCCCCGCGAACGCAAACGCTGGAAGAGTTCGCGAACGCTCTGTGCGAGAAGAGACGAGAGCAGCAGCAGCAGCAGCAGGTCGAGGTATGCATCGGTATCGATAAATCGTTTTCCCTTTTGATACCCAAAAAAACGCTCTTCGTTCGTTCGTTCGTTCGTGTGTCTGTAACCGTCTTTCTTTTTCTCCTCACATTAAATGCTCTCGCTCGTTTCTCGCACTCTCCACCCAAAACCGCGCTTGAATCACCACCGCAGATACACCGATGGACGCAAGACGCGAGACTGTACTTTTTAAAGTTTCCAACGCCGGTGTCTCAAAAAATGGCGCTCGGTCGCGCGTCTGTGTTCTTGGAAGATGTCGATTTACACGGGCAAATTGTGCATTCGATTCCGTCCGGCCAAAGCGGCGGCGCGGCGAATTATAGCGGACACAACATGCGCGTAAACAGTTTCTGTTTGTTTCTGAACAGATGTAAAGAAGAAAAAAAAGAGTTGTTCGAAGAAGAGAAAGGGTTGAGAGATCGATTGATGGAGTGTAAAATCGTACAGACGAATAAACGGGGCGAGTACGAATCGAGTTTGGCGAAGGATAACGATCGATGGCATCGTTCCGAGGAGCAATCGGCGATTTTAGCCGTGTGTTCCAGTTCGGATAAGGAAGAAGTGAAAGATGCTTTGATACACGAGGCCATGCACGGGGTTTTTTACGTCTCGAGAACGTTTCAGAAATTTTGTTACTGGTTTTGGGAGGAACGGATGACGGAAGAAGAGAGGAAGACGTGGGTGGATTTTTTAGTCGGTTTGAGATATAACGCGGAGATGGACGAGGAATTAGCGGTGAATGAGTTTCAAGCGTACATGGCGACGGAGCGGAAGTTGTTCGAAGCTTCTGAAACCGCCAGACTGAAGCAACTACAATTGAAATTTTCGCGCGCGATGACCGACCCTTCCTCTCGGAACAACGGAGGATTGGAAGACGCGCTGACGCCGTCCATCGGATCGGGCACTAAAGTCGTTTGGTTGTAACGATAGCAGTAGAGCTTATTTAGAACAGAGATAGAAAACGCGCAGCGGGAGCGGGGTTAGGGAAAGATAAAGAGAGCGGAGGAGAGAGTGAAGAACACAAAACCCGAAAGCGAAAATAGGTAGATTTCGTTCGTAGTAGGTACTTCGTAGTAGTAGTACTTTTTTTTTTCTGAACACTATATTTTACACGAGAGGATAAGAGAGAGAAAAAGCGAAACCCAAACGTCGTCGGGGAAAATCTTACCCACCATCGATCCCAATCTCTCGCGCGCGTCTCTCTCTCTCTCTCTCTCTCTCTCTCTACAACAGCACCCCTCTCGTTAACATCTCCGTGGACTCTCCGTTCATCTGTCTTTGCGGCGTTCTCGGCGTCGGCGTCAATCTCCCCGCCGGGCTCTCCTCCTCGGATTCCTCCGGCCGGACGTCTCTGTTCGCGTAGCGATACAATTCTATGCGCAAATGCGCGGGCGGTAAGAAGCCTCGCAGCGACCACTTCGGGGACGCATCACCACCCTCGCTGTCTCTTCGCCCCCCCCGGTCGTTGTTGATGACGTTAAACTCCGAGGCGAAATACTCGTCCGGTGGCGGTCGAGCGCCTCGAGGCAGTTCCATTCGTCGTCGTCGTCTTCTCTCTCAAAGTCTTTGCTGACGCGGCGAGACGTAAAAAGGTCAAACGTCTCTCCTTCTCCACCGCAGAAAAGAAAAAGAGAAAAAAAAAAAAGAATGAAGACACCTCTCTCTCTCTCTCTCTCTCTCTCACTCTCCGAAGAAGACGAAGACGAAGACAAAGACACGAACAAAAGGTCTCTTCCTTCTCGTCCTCTCTTCTTCTTTTTTTTTGCGCTCTGCGTGGGGCGTGGAAAAAAGGGAAGAAGAGGTTTGAGTAAAGGTCGCCGGAATGAAGAAAAGGCCTGTGGGTCTTTGAACGTTCTTTCTTTTTTTCGTCGAAGGGTCTCGTGGCTTTTTTTCGTGGCGGAGAAGCAGCTTTAAAAAAATGCTCACGGACGACGACAAAGAGCACACAAAGCGACTTTTTATCAGAGCCACTTTTTCGTCTTCGGTGGTGAAGACTACTCGAAAGCGATATGAACTCCCCTCTCCCCTTTGTCTTGTGTCTCTCCAAAAAAAATCGAACGCAAAAAAAAAAAAAAAAAAAAAAAAAAAAAGGGGGGGGGGGGGGGGCCCAAAAAAAAAAAAAAAAAAAAAAAAAAAAAAAAAAAAAAAAAAAAAAAAGCGAGGAGGAGCGAGAGCCCAAAAAAAAAACAAAGAAAAAGGAGGAAGAAGAAGAAGAAGAAGAAGAAGAAGAAGAAGTTCATCATCGCAATCATTAGTAATTCCACACATGGCCTTTGATGAGAAGAAGAAGAACAAAAGCAGCGTGGGGTCCCTGATCGACCTCTCCGTCCCGTCCGGGGCGGAAACGTCGCTGGAAACGCTGGAGTACGCGTGGAGGAAACTGGGTCGCGAATCGAACGGCGAACGGGCGAGGCTCGCGCGCGAAGTGACGCGCAATTTTTGTCGCGACGACGGAAGAGATGGAGAGAACTCTTTTGGTTTTGAAAAGTTTCGAGACGAACGTTTGAAGTCGACCGAAGCGTTTTGCGAGGAGTTTTTAGAGCTTCTGAGAGAAGAAAAGGAGGGAAGAGAAGACGGGAGTTCGAGGACGGGCGAGAAGGACGCGGAAAAACTGCGCGAAGCGCTGATGAACGTGCGAAAAGACGCGCGAGCGGTCCACGAATTGGAAGAGACATTGGAACTCAAACAGTTACACTTGGAGATGTTGAGAGAGGAGAAGATGTTCGAGGAGCGTTTGGACGAGGTGGAAAGGATGATTGACGACGAGAAAGGAGACGCCATGATGGGTGCATACGAAACACTCAATCGAGCGAGAGAAGAGTACGCGTGCGTGGAAGCACCGAACGAGAGGATAGATCATTTGATGGGAAAGCTGCACGACGCGATACGGAGGAGAATAGCGGTATCGGTGAACGTGAGCGACGACGGAGTCGTCGAGTTTTCCAACGCGAGGGACGCGTGGAAAGCGGTGCGAGTGGTTTCAGAGAATTTGTTTCGAGAGTGCGCGGTGTTCGTGACGTGGAAAGTGGTGGACGAAATCGTCGTGCCGTTTGTGCAGTCGCGAGCGAAGAACGTTGAGTTGATTGTGGATGAAGAGAACGGGTACGCAAAAATGTTGAAGTGGAACAAAGAAGAAGAAGAGGAAGAAGAAGGAACTCGCGAAGAAGAGGAAGAGGAAGGTAGAATAATCACGAAATTTGTCCAAGGCTTGGAGGTTCTTCTCTTCAAAGGCATATTTACGAAGCAGTCGTTCGCGCTCGATGAACTCGCGCCGGATCTCGTAGACGTCGCTCGAGGGGTCTTATGGCCGACGGTCTCGAAGACGTGCATTCAAACGTGGAATTTAGGATCGAAGCAAGCGATGCTTACCGACGACGACGTGGATAGCGTTGTCGCGCTCGAAAAACGTATCGCTAGTTTAGGTTTGCTCAACATTTACGGTCTCGACAGCGCTTTAGAAACAGTCGCTGGACCTTTAGAAATAGCGGCCATGCAAGGCGAAATAGAAAGTCGATTAGATTTCCGAGTGAATAGTTTAGCGAGCGCGAGAGATGCTGGTAAAACTCCTGCAGTTTCCGACGAACTGTTGCGAACGAAAGCGAAAGAAGAAGAAGAAGAAGAAGAAGAAGAACGCATCGCCACCGGAGACGATGGTGGTGCTCATAACGCTGCGACGACGAAATATTGCGAAGAGTTTTTCGAATTGCACTGTTTCGAATACCCGGCGTCGCGAACAATCACGAGTTCTGCGGTTGAACTTTTGAACGTGACAAACTCTACGTTTCGCAGCGTCCTTTCTTCTTCTTCTTCTTCTTCTTCTTCTTCTTCTGAAGATAAGGAAAACTCGAAAGATGCCAATACGCCTGCGGGACGCAAACGACATGCCATTGCGGCGATAAAAACCGCGTGCGATTGTCTCGAAGCGTTCCGGTGTTCGCGCATGAGTACGCGGGATGAGTCGATTTTCAAACAATCGCTCTTTGAATCGCTCGTGTTTTATAACGATTGCGGCTTTATCGCCGACCAGTTCATCGCGCAAAGTTTAGATGCTGCGAAGGCTTTAGAAAAATTAGTCAGAAAAGATAAAAGCGACGACGACGACGACGACGACGACGACGACGACGATGCTCAAAAACGACCGGCGATTTTGTGGGCCGTGGAAGCACTGAGAAACACAGGCGATGCCGTTTTTGAGCGCGCTGAACGCAACGCCTCGGTCGCTTTAGAGGAGTCTCTGAATGCATTCGCTGACGAAACGCAAACCATCCGAGGCATGAACGCATCTGCGCTGAAGAAATCTATCGCAATATCGCGCGACGTGCTGAAGAAATTCTGCTCCGCCGCGAATCAAACGTTGCAGAAAACAAACGCGAAGCGCGTCGTTGGGAAATTTTGCGAGTCATACGCCTCACGAATCGTCTCCGTAATCAAAGGAATGCACGATATTTCCGCGGACGACGCAGATGCGTTGGCGGACGCGCTCGAGAATGCATTCATGCCTTTACGACCGAGTTTGTCATTTGAAGATTTTTTTTACGACGCGCTCGAGCAATGGCAGAAAGGCTTGATATACGCGAAACTGTTAAAGACGAAATTGAAAGAAATTACTGAAACATATGCGAGAGGAGAGCTGAAACTACTGAGCGAGAACGAAGTGCTCTCATTTATTTCGGCGTGCTTCGCGGACACGCCGCTTCGCGAGGAGTGCTTCGAGCGCATCGAGAATTTATCGTCGTCTTTGTAGATTGATAAATTCTTTTGACGTCTGATTGCAATAATTATTATTAAACATGCGGCATGATTCTCTGCTAAGTCTTTGTTTTTATTTATTAGCGCCCGACTGCTTTATAGTGAACGCTACTTGCGTTGCAAATGGCCGCAAAGTCATCGCCATTCAAACTTGCACCACCAACTAAGAAGCCGTCGATGTCGCTCAACTTGGCCAAATCCGCGCAGTTCGATGCGTTCACGGAGCCGCCGTATTGAATTCTCGTCGCTTTCGCAACGTCCTCGCTGACATTCTCCACCAACCAGTTGCGGATTTTCGAGTGCACCTCTTGCACTTGCTCCGGTGTCGCAACTTTCCCGGTACCAATCGCCCAAATCGGTTCGTATGCGATAACCACAGACGACCCCCAACTCGAATGTTCTCGGTCGTCGATTTCCTTCGCCACCGCTTTCAACTGCTTAAAAATCACATCAAACGTCGTCCCGTTTTCTCTCTCTTCCAACGATTCCCCGATGCACACGACGACGCTCAATCCGTGATATCTGGCGTGCGCGACTTTCTTTCCGACGATTTCATCCGTTTCGCCTAAAAGCGTTCGGCGTTCGCTGTGGCCGAGTAACACGAACGGCACTTCCAAATCTTCCAACATTTCAGCGGAAATCTCCCCGGTAAACGCTCCGGTCGTCGAATCGTAGTGGTGTTCAGGATCTACTAAATCCGCTTCTACCCAGCTGTTTTGCGCGCAAACGCTAAATCTGGAGTCTAAGTTTTCTTTCACGTACGGCAAGTGCAAAAATGTCGGACAACAAAAAACGTCGCAGTTTTTCTCGATTTGCGGAACGTTTTTGTTCAGCGTTTGGACTAATTCCTTGACGGACGCTCGCGTGCCGTTGCACTTCCAGTTCCCCCCGACGATGAATCGCCCGGTACCTTCGGAAACGACTCGCACCGTAGATGGGGCGCTTCTTCTTCCTCCTGCACTTCCTCTCGTTCCGCGGCTTTTTGTCGCGCGCACGAAAGCACAACTCGACCCCATCGACATCGTCCGTCTTCTCGCGCTCATCGTCGTCGTCGTCGTCGTCGGGGACGATGTCCGCGTCGTCGGGGGTGCTGCTGTCAACATGTCTACCCTCTTCTCTGTTTCTCCCTCTTTCTCTTTCTCTCTTTCGACAAAAGCGCGCGGTACGCTTTTTTTGTGTCGTCGTCGCGCGGTGGTAAAGGTGGTGGTCTCTCGCGTTCGATTTTCTTTTGGATATGTATCCTCGATAAAATACCCAAGACGATGATGATGTGGACTCGGGGAGGTGCTTTTTTTTTCGTTTTTTTCCTTCGAGAGGGAGAGTGTTTTATTTTCCCTTGTTGGGACCAAAAAAAAGACACCACTGGGAAAGAGAGAGACCTTGAGAGAGAGACGAGACGAGACTGTCTCAAGTCATACGACGTCATAGTTTTTTTTTCTTTTTGGATAACACCATCGCTGTCGTCTCCCCCATTATGAATCGCATTTTTTCCCACAAAAGGCACTTTAAAAACCACTTTGACTGCGAAGCAAAAAAGGCAACAAGAGCAGTTTTGGTGCCGACGACGACGAAAACGACCACACACGGAACACGGAACTTTACTCTCTCTTAAAAGAGAAGAAAAAAAAGGACGAGACTTTAAAAGAGTGTGCTTTTGGAACACCGCAGAAAGAAGAAGAAGAAGAAGAATGATCGCGCGCGCGCTGCGAAGAGAAGCGCGCAAAGCGCTTTCGACGACGACGCGACGAGAGGCGTTGACGGTGCGTCTCCCTCCCCCTTTCTTTGTGTGCAATCGAATCGTCGTCCGGATTTCTTGGCACCGGATTGGGAACACAAAATGCCGGTGTAGAAATCGACCACGTCTCCCTTTCTTTTTTCGCGCTCGATTATGCGCGCGCTCACCACCCGTCTCTCTCTCTGTGCTCCGAACGCGTCGCGAACGCATATTTTTTCGCGCGCACCAACGCACGAACACCAACACCAACAACAGAGAGCGACTGCCACCTCGACGACCACGACGCACTACTCCACCAACGCGGAAGCGTACGCCAAACTCAAACCAGGCATCACGTGGCCGAAAGCCTGTAACGACGATTTGAAAACCGTGGACCCGGAAATTTTTGACATCATCGAAAGAGAAAAAGAAAGACAATGGAAAGGCTTGGAGTTGATTCCGTCGGAGAATTTTACCTCGGCTTCGATTTTGGAAGCGCTCGGTTCGGTCATGACGAACAAATATTCGGAAGGGTACCCGGGAGCGAGATACTACGGCGGAAACGAATGGATCGACATGGCAGAATCTTTGTGCCAAAAGAGAGCGTTGGAGGCGTTTCATTTGAACCCAGACGAATGGGGAGTGAACGTTCAATCGTTATCCGGCTCTCCGGCGAACTTTCAAGTGTACACGGCGCTGTTGAACCCGGGAGATAGAATCATGGGTTTGGACTTGCCGCACGGGGGGCACTTGTCGCACGGATTCCAAACAGACGCCAAGAAGATTTCCGCCACGTCTATTTACTTCAACTCTATGCCGTATAGATTAGATGAGTCCACAGGTTTGATCGATTACGATAAATTGGACGAGTTGGCGAAAGCGTTTAGACCGAAGATTATCATTGCTGGCGCGTCCGCGTACTCGAGAAAGATTGATTATGCTAGAATGCGAAAGACGTGCGATGATACCAAGGCGTTGATGTTGGCGGATATGGCGCACATTTCTGGTTTGGTCGCTGCAAAGTTGATCCCATCGCCGTTTGAATACGCCGATGTGGTCACCACGACGACGCACAAATCTTTGAGAGGTCCGAGAGGTGCGATGATCTTTTATCGCAAAGGGAAGAAGGGCGTGAACAAGAAGACGGGCAAAGACATCATGTACGATTACGACGAGAAGATAAACTTCTCCGTTTTCCCGGGATTGCAAGGTGGACCACACAACCACACCATCTCTGGTTTGGCCGTCGCGTTGAAGCAAGCGCAAACGGAGGAATTTGTCAAGTACCAACAGCAAGTCATGAAGAATATGGTGGCGATGGTCGACAGATTGAAAGAACACGGCGTGAAGATCGTTTCGGAAGGCACGGATAACCATTTAGTCTTGTGCGATTTGAGACCGTTCGGCGTGGATGGCAGTCGCGTGGAAAGAGTGTTGGAATTAGCACACATCGCGTGCAACAAGAACACCGTCCCGGGAGACAAGTCCGCGTTGGTTCCGGGCGGGTTGCGTTTAGGTACGCCGGCGTTGACGACGAGAGGTTTCACCGAGGAAGACTTCGTCAAGGTTGCGGATTACATCAAGAAAGGCATCGATATTACCGTTGAAATTAGTAAAGAAGTTGAAGGCAAGAAGTTTGGTGACTTCAAAAAGGTTTTGGACAACAAAGAATTCCCGGCGATTGGCGCTTTGAAGAAGGAAGTGGAGTCTTTGGCCGAGGAGTTCCCGACCATTGGCTTCGACAAGGCCGAGGGCAAGTACACGAAGTAAGAGGAGAAAATATCGTGCAAGAACGTGGAAAAATGTCAAACGCGAGTTTATACTACTGTTGTCGAAATACTCACCCACGTACCAGTACCTTTTCGATTAAAATCTTTCGTATTATGCGTCGTATCGGTTTGTTTTCTTTGCAAAAAGCGGGCAAACACTTTTTCGCTCTTTTCTTAAATGTATTGCGACACCCATCTAAACCCTTCCCCATAACCCATCCTTCTCACCACCGAACACATGAATACCTCAATCGGTCGCATATTCGACGCCTCTAAGTTCACTTTCCCTTTCCCAGTCGTGTAGTTCGACAAACCCAAACAATGTCTCAACTCCTCTTCGCTCGCCGCGTGCGGCACGTCGATTTTATTTCCTAATATCAAAAACGGTACTCTCGCCAACGAGTCGTCGCCTAACAAGTGATCGAGCTCTTTTTTGGACTCAATAAATCTTTCCTTATCTACCGCGTCCACTAAAAATACGATCGCGTCCACTTTCGCGTAGTAATCCTTCCACACTCTCCTCGCGACTTCGTGTCCGCCAAGATCGAATGCTTTAAATCTGATTTGTCCAATCGACAACTCCTCGGAAGTTGGGTATTGCGTCGGTTGGTGCTGCGCTAATCGTTCGTCTTTGAGCATGTGCATTAAGGTTGTTTTCCCGGCGTTGTCTAGTCCCTGTTGCAGATGATTACGATGATTTGTTTGAGTGGTAAGTACGCGCGAAGTGGGCGATAGAAACGAAAGACTGGAAACCGACGTTTCGTTCAAACGAAACGATCCCGATTTTCTTCCAAATCTATTCAATCTCTCTCTCTCTCTCTCTCTCTCTCTCTCTCTCGACTCCGCGCGCGCTTCCCCGCATCCACAACGACGACGCGCTCGACACCGAGAACGAGAGCGAGAAAAAGAGAGACGGAGCGCTTCGCGACGAGCAAAAAAAGGTACCCCGCAGCTTTTCTCGAGCGGTTATGGTTCCACGCGCATTCGTTCCGAAGAGATCTCAAACGTCGTCGAAGACAGGAGCGCAGAAGAATGGTTGAAGCGAGCGAAAAAAGGACTCTCTCTCACGACGACGCACCAAAAACAAGATCTTCGCGTCTTTCTTCCACAACCCCAGCGTGGAGAGGATGTCGTAAAACCAATCGAACGGCCACATGTTTTGTGGTGGTCTCGTTTTGCGGTGCAACCGAAGTGGGAGTAATCTTCAAAAGAGGAGGGAGGAGGAAGAAAAATTTTATGTGTATGAGAGTGATACCCTAAATATTAGTCTTTGAATTTTGTCATCTATTTTCTTTCATTGTTGGTACCTAGTTTTCTACTGCATAGTTGTTCACTCGTTACACGTCCAAGAAGAATCTCTTTCACTCGTGGCAACAAAATAAATCGGAAAAGAGCTCGATGCCACGTACCTGGGACTGTAGCGTTTCCAATTTCTCCCCTTTACATTTCGGATTCCCGATCCAGAGGAAGTTTTTCTTTTTGTAGTCGAGCAAGCGACACGTGAATCTATTTTCGTATAAAAAATTGACCATCTGCGTTTGATGACGCCGAATCTCAACCACTAGGTACTTTATGATATCTCTAGAAAGTAAAAGCTTTGCTGATTTGAGAACCTCGTGTTCGTGCCCTTCCGTATCGATTTTCATGAATGGTATACTTTCGACTTTCCCTAAAAATAAATTATCTAAAGTAACTGTAGTCACGATATTTGAAGTTTCAACGCGATGAGTATCTGATACGACATCTTTTATACCCGTACCACCAGGGTTTTTTTCATTACCATGAAAGGTTACTTGTTTCCCATCGATTGAAGATACAGCATTATTGTGAACAGTGATGAGTTTGTTCAAAGAGTTTGCAGCAGCGCTCATACGGACTCGACAAGCGATATCCTTTTGCAACTCGAACGCGTGTACCGCACAACCGTAATTGGACGCAGCAGCGAGCGTAAGACTTCCAAGATTACTTCCAACATCAAGAACAGGATTTCTCGAATCGCACGATGCACTCTCTTCCATCGCTGTTCCGAGTGCTGAATGAACGTGATCATCAAAAATTCCGTCCTTTTGAAGCATCTCCCTCGAAACGTATACGTCGACTTCGGGATCGAGAGTGAAAAACGCATAAAAAGAATTTCGTGCAACGGGATTCCACCAATTTTTACAGTTGTACCCTATCGCAAGCCCTGCTTTTAAGTCACACTCCACCGGTTCATCGATTCTGGAGACGGCGGGAACGACAGGCGCCGGACGAAATTCCCTGAACAGAGAAGCTCTGCACGCAGCTTTTACCGCACTCGCGGGAGTGTATCTCTGCTCCTTTCTGAATCTTCGCATAACTCGACCAGAAATATCCGCAAACTGCGCATCCAGAAACGCCACGACGAGGAATAAAACGACGACCGCGTTGCGGATGTTGGTAAAACTCTTCTTTCGTTTGTTGTTGTTTCGCATCATTTGGGAGTATTAATCATACGTCGATGTCACGGGTGCACCAACGGAACAGCGACGCAATAATAATAATAATAATAATAATCAATACGCGTTCATTTTAAGGAGAACAGTTTCATCGATGCGAATAAAACGTGCGGTGCTTTCGACGAGCGTTTGCGTATTACTCCGTTTCTATGTATACGATGTAGAAAATCTGAATTGATTTTTTTTTTGGTACCATGTGGACTCCTCCCCCCACCCCCTCTTTTTTCCATGCTCCGAAACGATAAAATTTTCGTTTTCACAAAAAAAAAAAAAAAATCCGAAAAAAAAATCCAATTAATTAATCGCAAAAAATGGTGTTGGGGAGCTCTTACTACCAGACCAACGGGGCGACGACGACGACGACGGCGGCGGCGGCGGCGGCGGCGTTTCGGAGCGATGTCGTCGCCGCCGTTGCCGCGAGGAGGGCGAGGAGGAGGACACCGTCGCGACGAGGACGACGACGACGAGAGGCCGAACCGTCGTCGCAATCCAAAACGGAGAAGGACGACGATGCCGTGACTCTAAAGTGCGTGATTTTGCCCGGGTTCTTGAGAGGTTTCGAGAGCTACGAGGAGCTGAGAGAAAACGTGGAGAAGGTGATGGAAGAGTTCAAGGAGACGGTGAAGAAGAAAGAAGGAAGCGGAAACGCGGGGGTCGCGATTGAAGTGTCGGTGGCGAAAGTGACGAAGGATATGTGGATTCCCGTGACGTTTAGAGGGGAGAGTTTGAGGAACATTTTAGACGCCATCGAGGACGAGGTGTGCGGTACGGATGACGTGAGAAACGAGAGGACAAAAGTTGTTTTGATTGGGCACAGCGCGGGTGGGTGGATTGCCCGGCTTTTTCTAGGTGGGAAAGCGGTGACATACGACGGGAAAATGTATGACTGTATCGAAAGAGCAAACGTAGTCGCTCTTGTAACGCTCGGTACGCCGCATAACAGCGCAGAAGCGTATCCGTTTGGACGAGTGAAAGAGCAGCGAACGAGGGAGAAATCAAACGATGATGAAGAGACGAGTTTACAGGAAACGCGGCGGTTATACCCGAACTGTTTCCACGCCGACTCGGGGATGAAATACGTCACCGTTCAAGGTACAGGATTCAAAGGAAGACCGTTCAAATTGGCCGATTTCTTCTTATCTTTCACCTCGAATCCATCATCTTCTTCCCAATCGAACAACTGGAAAACGCTATTCGAGGAAATCAAACATGGCATTTCGTACAAAACCGATTGCCTTGACCCGAGTTCCGACGGCGATTCCATCACGTGCGTTTCTTCCGGACTCGGACTCGGCCCGGAAGCGATTGAAGTTCGAATCGAAGGCGTGAAACACGAGAAAGACGACATTCACCCGTGGTACGGAAGTTTAGACGTCGTTCGAACTTGGATGAATCCTGTGCTCGAGATGCTTTAGCGTATAGTAGTGCGTAGTTTCTAGAGAATATTTTTAATAGCGAATACGTTAGGCGCGCCAATCTTTTTCTGAGTATATCTTTGCTCTCTTTCTCTCCAATCCACCAAAAAAAGGCGCAGGCGTTCGCGCGCGACATCGTGAAAGGGGCGCGCAAAAACGCTCTCTTTACGATGAGTACCCCTCCCCGCGTGCGCGTGGAGCTCGCCTCGTGTTCAAAAAGCGCGGGGAAACCGAATAAAAAGCTCGTCCTCGACGTTCCTTCGTCGTGTAAAACAGTCAAGGATTTCATAGAAACGAAACTACGAAATTTTTCTTCTCGTCGAAAGACGAAGAATAAGATTCGGTTATCCCTAGACGGAGGATACGAAGTGCTCGAATCGAGTCCGATGAACGTATTGAGAGACGACGAGCGCGTTTTGGTGAGGTACGGGGAGGAGAGCAGCGAGGAAGAAGAAGAAGAAGAAGAAGAAGAGGAGGAGGAAAAAGGTACAGATACAAAAAGAGCTTCAACTGTAAAAGAGGACAAGAAAAAGAGGAGTAGAAGTGCAGAACGGAAAGCAAGCAAGAGAAGAAAAAAGAGAGAAGAGAAGAGACAAAGTGGAGGAATACGAGGAAGAGTACAGAAGAAACGGAGACTAGAAAACGATAGGAGTAGAAGTAGCAGCAGTACAAGTAGCGGCGCGAGAGAACGAAATGCAAAAGTGAAGATGATAACCGAAGGCGGTTTTCCAGTCGAGGAGAGAAGACGCGAAGAAGAAGAAGAAGAAGAAGAAGAAGAAGAAGAACCCGAAAGGTACGAGATTAAAGCGTTTGAAAAGTCGAGAGCGCAGAAGAGGTTTGGGAGGAACGACGCGTTGGTCGATTGGCCAAAGAATGAGAAGGAGTGGCGAAAGATGAAGAAGGAGAAACCTCTCGATTTCATCATGCATAAAGAGAAAATTGGAGAACAGTTTAGTATAGAACAGAACGGAAAGTTAGCCGAGGATGACCCGCTCGCCGCGTGGATGCATATTTTTAGATGCGGGGAAAATGTGGACGATATGCTCGCTAAGGAAGCGTTGGAGGACAAGAAAGCGAAGATCTTAGGCGAGGAGAGGAAGACGCTTCAAAGAGCGAAACGAGTGAAGGATGTGTCGGATATTTTTCGCACGGACATATTAGCGTACAAGACGTTGACGATTAACGAAACCGACGGCACTCCCGAAGTGTCTAATTGGCTGAGAGGCTCCGTCCAACACGTCGACGTGAAGAACAAAACGATCAGACTTCGTCCAAATCCGGAGGATCGAGCGACTTCCGCCGGGCAATTGTGGTTTGAGAAACAGCTACCGGCGCCACCTCCTTACCAACCAAACGGTCTTTTAGAGCTTCCATTCGATGATTTCACGGAAGTTGTGTGCATTGGTGGACGTTCGATTTGGCACCAGTTGGACGTGATGGCAGAGTTCAGAGACGTGCCTAAAGAGTTGAGAAACGGCGCCGGGACGATACCGCCATCCGCGCTAGGCGTTCCGCGCGGACATGCGCCTAAACAAACTCAAGAACGAGTAGAAAATGAACAAGAACAATTGGAGTGGTGTATGAACGACAAGTGCGCTGGAAAAGAGTGGCATTTGAAACGAGACTGTCTCGAAGGTTTATCCGCGGAGGAGTTGCAAGCGAGAGGTATGATTTTACTCCACGACGAGGAAAACGCCGCAAATGGCGGGTACCGGTATTTCGTTCGTCCGGAGAACGCGTTTGGTAAGATTCTTGAAGACCATCAAGCGCGATACCTCCAGGAGACGATCGAAAGCGACCCTCGTGCGGAAACAGAAGTGCGCAAAGAAGCCGAAAATACCGTCAAACGATTAAACGTTTTGGACGAAACGATTGGCCCAATGCGACCGTTATCAGACCTTCCCCGCGATTGGCGCGTGAATCCGCATGCGCAAGTGCCTCTCCCAGACTGGGCAAAAGGCGAAGCCGTACCTTTAGCCTCCGATGCAATCGTTCCCGCGCCTGAAAAAGAAGAAGAAATAGAAACGGAGCGAAAGATGCCTCCGCCCACGCCGGCCGATACTACCAACAATACTAGCACCAAGAAGAGGAAGGAGAGGAAGAAATTCTCTGACAAAAGAGGTGGCATAGGTGCCGCGTTGTCTTTATTCAGAGGCAATGGTGACTTGTAATAACACGCGCTTTATACGTCGTAGACGTGCAGAAAAAAAAATTACATACTTGCTTTTCTTCCTCGGGCTCGCATTCGGGGGGTCCAATAGAACGGTGAAACCTCGTTTTAATGCCGTCACTTGGAAGGCTTATTAAAATCCCTTCCCGTCGATTTTTGGCAGGTCGCCGATCGAAACGCGAGGAAGGCGACCACGGACGGCGGCGACCCCACCGTCGTGATACGATGGGCTCGTCCTCGCGCCATCGCGCTCGACAGTTTGTCCCTAAACACGACGTCCAAGAGACCGTGGAAAATATGTCCCACTCGGTACAAACTGCATCGCCGCTTCTCGAGAGTAACCATGTGAAACCGATGATGATGACAGTGAACGCCATCGACGCGTTCCAAAAGTTACGACAGGAAGAAGAGAGTAAACATCAGTCTCGAACGTCGTCGGACGCGTGCAATTCGTCTTTGTCTGAAACGATACCAGTTGAAGAGAAAGAATTAGAAGAAGACATCGAGGCGGCGTGTGCCACCTCTGGAGAGAAGCTGCTCGCGCCGGAAGCGCGGGCGAGTAAAAGCGCATCAGACGAAGAGACGAAGAAGAAAATGAAAGAAACGAAACGAAGGAGCGACAAATGTTACGGATGCTCGTTTTGTGAGTATTACTGCTCGTTGAAAGAGTGTGAGTTTTGCGCGAGTATGTTGGCGTTGTCGCGCCGCGTAGACAAAAATATGGGCGATATTAGGACTAAAGGACGAACGAAGACGAGTAGTAAACATCGTCATCAGTTCACGTGTTGCGACATCGACCGACTTCGGAAGCATGGAAGAGAAAGTGGAGAGGACGAGAAGGTCTGGTTAGTCGCGCACGGGAACGTGTACGAAGCGCATGCATTTTTAAGGTTTCATCCAGCCGGAAGAGAGGTGATGATGAAGGGCGCCGAGAGAGACAACTCGGAGGATTTTGACATGCACTCGAAGAGAGCGCGGGAAGTGTGGAGAGAGTTACGGGTTGGAGAGTTAGTGCGTTGTCCAGAGAGAGGGTTTGGACAGTATCAATCAAAACCTGGGTTTTCGGTCGAGCAGTGTACGATTATGTAGTTAGGAGCGTAGGAGAGTTTAGATTTTAGATTAGTTGTGCTTTAGTTGTATACAACACGTCTTTTGTATTGAAGGTGCGCAGATATGCGCGCTATTAGATAAAGATATATAGTAGTACTCATGTGTTGCCATCATCTTTTTTCGCTAGTGTTTGCTATTCAAGTTTATAACTAGGTAGTGCTATGTATTAGTATGTTATTCGTTTTTGTTCACTCCATGCCGACGATTTTCATCTTCTCGACTAAAGATCTCCCAAACGATGCTTGCACGGAGTTCATCGCTCGAGGATTTTCCGCCACAAAATCTCTCAATTTGTTGGTGTCCCACACCAAGACTTTTGCACCTTCTTTTCCAACGACGACGGTGCCAAAAGCGGCGCCGTGACTCAATGCCATTTCGCCGACAAACTTGCCTCTGCGTAAGATATTTTTGTTAGATGGCAGGTTTCGCGCAGAAGCAGACGCGCTCGTCTTTGTCATTGCTGCCATTTTCTCTCTCGCACTTGCCGCAACAACAGTCACTGAAGGCACGACGTCATCTAACGACAACTCTGCTGCACCATCTACAATCGCGTAGATATATTTATTCACCTTTCCTTTCACTGCTATCACCTCGCCTTCTTTCAACTCTTTCCATTCGCCGAGTTTCATTAACTCCTTGAAATCACTCGGGTGAATCTGGTGCGTTCTGTACGTCTTCGTCGTCTTCTTCGGCGCAGCCGATACTACTTTTTCACCTTTACTATTTGTCTCTTCTTCAACTTCCGACGACGACATCGTCATAACTTCTTTCTCTTTCACTTTGAAAAACGCGTCGTACACCTCTCTCTCACCATTCGTTAAATCCTTCAACGATTTTTCGCTGTACTCGTTCAACATCTTCGCGATCCAAACCATGTTCACTCCGACGAACAACACGTTCCAACGAATCGGCAACCACAACGGTTTTTCTCGAAAGAACTGAAAACATATTTGTGCGCTAAAACTCGCGGTGGCTAAACATCTCAACAAGAACGGATCGTCGACGACGTAGGACCATCCCAGCAAGACGAACGCCGAGTGGCCGCAGAGTTCAGTAATCGTCATGCCGTTTCGACTGGAAGATGACGTGCATCGTAAAAACGGGATCGTGTTTTTGAAAAAAGCTAACTCGTTCAGTTTGAGGTCGGCGACGGAGCATATTCTTGGAAGCAACCGGAATTCTTCTTTGCGCGCGGCGGCGGCGTCCGAGGCGAACCCCCTTCTCTTCGTCCCTCCTTCTCCTTTTTGAAAAATCTCTCGCTTCTTTGGCGTTGCGCTCCTCGAGCGACGAAAAAGCGCGAGTTCTCTCTCCGTCGCAAAAGACGTCGCGGTTCCGCCACGCCCGCCGTTGCTCACCGTTCGTTTCGACCCTCCTCCGAAAGTCGCTCCTTCTCCTCGCACAAAAACGTAGTAAAGGGTGTTCAAGCGTCTCGTCGCGTCGACGTTTTTTTGGAGGAGGACGTTTTGCGTCGTCCAACAAAAATTCGCGAGTTCCAACAGTCGCTTCCGTCCTTCTCTTCGCGCAAAAGGCGTCGTCATCATTTTTCGTTGTTTGAGATGACTTTTTCTCCTTTTGTCTCTCTCTCTCTCTCTCTCTCTCTCTCTCTCGCTCGCCGTGTGTGCTACAGAGAG